>PUQB01000294.1:0-12500 GCA_003024785.1 Selaginella tamariscina
GGAGGTAAACCAGAAGATATAAATTGCATTACACTCCATAGCTAGTTAACTACTCAAGCCAATTTTGAACACGATTTGTTAACAAAATTATTGAAGTAACATGAATTTTATCACTCACTGCACATCAACATTTTTTAAAGTAAATATTGGCTATATATTCTTCATTAAAAATATTTGTTATGTCATAAAACTCTAAATAAAATAATAATCAATATGACAACACTTTTGCTTTCTATACTAATCTTATTCATTGTAATTGTGGCATTCTTGGTTCAACGATGACACACTCATGCATGCGTGCGTGCGTGTGTCAGCTTTCTATGCAAATGCGGAGGAAAAAAAGTAACAATATGACACGCGGGTGCACACACACACATCTAATCAGCATACGTGATGATGTGTAAACATAAATATGCATGTTTCTTTTTCATTATTACTATTACATATCATGACTTTCTTATTTATACACAGCTTGGGGGTGTGTATGTGTGTGATTTCGTACATGTATATATGATGTATAAAGCATAAAGTAAAAAATCTACGAATAATTATATTTAGATGAAAAATAGAACGTAAATCATTCTTTTAGTTTAAAAAAGGAAATATCAACTTACTATAAGTATTATATAAATAACTTATTCATACATAATTTCATCTAGGATATATATCTTAATAAAATTGTCATATGTCTTACTTTATCTATGTTTCTTATTATCTTCTTTGCCACGTCACTTTATTTTCTAATGAGTAAATATCCAGCGACGTGGCATGCATAAGGCTTTGCCATGTGGCTACCACATAATCACCATGTGGCACACAATTAGATTTTGCTGACAACTAATAATAAAATACATAAGCCCATTGAAATGTAATACTTTAAGCTTTTATTATGATTATATATCATTTTAAAATTTTACATTAGTAAAACTTTATATTTTTATTGAGGGAATTTACAATTCATTCCCTCAGAAGAGTTTTATTATTTTCATAAATTATGAATACACTGTTTTAATACATACATACACACACACACACACATATATATATATAGACACACACACGCATACATATACATATCTGTGTGTGTGTGTGTGTGTCCAGGTTTGTCAAGCTGTTTAACTTCATTAACAGCAATCTCTCCTCTTGATGGTCGATATACTATATATACACGTGAACTTGTGTGTGTAACTATATAACAATACATTACATACGGTGCAATGGTTGTTGAAGCTCTCTGATATATATATACTTAGTACTTACTCTCAACAGGCTCTCGTAATGTCGAAGGTCTTTCTTCTTCACTTGGCAGCTTAACTTGCTTTTCCTGTTGAATCCCATGAACTCTGCTTCTTATTGGCTCAAGCATCTCGCGAAGACCCTCCACTCTGGGTCGCAGAATCTCCTGTCCTCTAACAGGAATATCCTCGAGCTGTTAAATGGAACATAAATTACGTGTGTGAGAGATCTAGAACTTAATGGAAAATTACACATTTATATAGTATGAAGAAATTATATTCTGTGTGTTTGTGTACTTGTCATACACACGCACACACACGCAGATCTAAATGAAAGTAATTTACACTTTCATATATATGTACATAATATTCCGTGTGCTGCATGTTGTAAAACAAACCTATATTTATAAGGAATTTAATACTTACGGATTGGATATCCAGACGAGTCTTTATAATCTTAACACCAATAACTGTTCCTCCGAAAACAATTGCTGTTGCAACAAAGAAAGCTTTGACAACTGCGAGTGAATATGTACACAGATTATATTGAAATAACAGGTGACTTAATCAATGTTAATCAATTAATAAAATAAATAAACTTACTCATCAGATATCCTTCAATTACGAGTTTGGCCTGAGCAGGAGACATTGCTGGGGCATCTGTTCTCATATCATTTGCAGTGGACGGATGCTTGTAAACTGGCTCTCTTGCAAGAACCCACCTGAATATATTTATATATTAATATAAATAAATAAAATAATTACGATTTTATGAATAAAAACTTGAGATCATATTATACAAACCAACTGCTGACACACACACACACATAAAATGTGTGTGTGTGCGTGCGTGTGTAGACCCTTTTTAAGGTCTAGAAACCACCCAGGTACAGACAGCTATATAAATTTATACATTTGTATGTATATGTGAGTGACTACACATGGTATAAACATGGCCTGCGTATGTTTATGCGTATTATACATGCGTATGTGCGTGTGAGCTGTGTGATAAGATTAACTAGAAAAAAATAAGATCAGCAGATTATAATTTACATAAGAGTATGACTATATCATATCCTGAAGATCGCACAGTAAAGATCACTTTAGAACAAAAACTGTAATATATATGTGTGTGTGTGTGTGTGTGTGTGTGTGTGTATGATATAATATCAGGTACAAAAGCACTCACTCAAACAAACATAAGCTGCAGCTCTCTCTCTCTCTCTCACGCACACACACAATAACGTACGCATTTCTGGGACCGATTATCAAGAACGATCTTCATCAGCGTCCTTCCTCATAACTCCCGTGAATCTATCCACAGGCGAGATTCAGAGGCATCCGCCGCCCCAAACCCCGGAGGAGTAGAATGCTGCAGGATCTCAGGAAGCACGTCGGCCTTGGATTGAATCTCGTCCGACATGGGATTGACACCGTTCACTGCATTTTCATCTGTTGTTACCTTGTTGCCGACATTTTGCTTCTTTCTAAGCCCTGAAATTGCTTCCCTCGATCTGCTTGCGAAGTACCCGCCCTCCGCTGCAATTACTCTTCTCCCCAGCGTGCCGCCAAGCCCATGCTCAAGAACCCTAATTCCGTGTTTCGTTTAATAACAGTCAAATCTGGTTTATGGTAATTAAAGAGTGCTATGTCCATACAGTCTTAAACCATGGAAGGATTAAAATTAGGGAAGGTCTAGTGTGAGTTCTATCACACTTCACAATTATGAGTAAATAATGAACTCGAGCATCTTATTAGGGTTAAAAAGCTTAAGATGTGAAAATAAATATATTTAAAAACCTTTGTTTAACCCTTTGCATTTCTTAAAATAATTTGGTGTTGATCTATTCAAATCAAAGTTCATTTTTTTATAACTTAGGCTTTTTTAAAATGAAATCGTATATAATTTGGTATAATATATTGTGGCCTTCTATTATGAATAAGTATTGAGAACCTAAGAAAGCCTATTAAAAAAAATTAGAATTAATATTAAGTTTTTACTAAGGTATTTATTTTTAAATTTCTTAATTGCATGACCTACTTAAGTAACTAATGTTGAAAGTTTAGTGGTGTCTGTTTAGATAATACATTTCAGTTTGTTTAACTTAATTAACACATCAACCAAAGGTGTATGAAAACTAAATTTATAAAATATAAATATATATAAATTTTTAAAGAGAAAAATAATAACTTACATGAAAAGTTTTGATACGATTATATCTTTTTTATAAGCATTCTTCTATTATTTTAAAAGTGTAGGGCATAACATGACTTAGCCTTTAAATAACAATTGAATTGCATAAATTTAAAGTACTATCAATCTTTGAAATATTGTATTGTTCAATAACCATCTAGAAGAAATTATGATTATGATTTACATTCATTCTTTATTGCTAAAGCTTCTTAATGAATGATATAATGTATTCTTATAAGTACTATAAATTGAGCTCTCATTCATGCTTGAACATGTTTTATGTTTCATTATGTTATAACTATTTAAAATGAATGCTATTAATTTTTCACAATCCAACCCTATCTCATTTACATTTAAGGATTTTTTAATGTATTCCTATAAATACTATAATTTGAGTTCTCATTTGTGCTTGAACATATTATATATTTCATTATGTTAAAAGTATTTCAAGTAAATGTTATTAATTTTTTGCAATCCAACCCCATCTCATTTACATTTAAAATTTTTTAAAGACTATTATATATTGTTTATGTCGATTCATTAAAATCTTTAAGAAACTAAGCTACAGACCCTTAAGCCCAACCCTCGCACTTATAAAATCTTGTTCTTAATTTTTAAGTAATTAACATAGATAATTAATTATTTCTCAACTTAATTGTATATGATCATAATATAATAAAAAGGACTCTCTTGTATCTTTTTGTAAAGAGCTTGTTTGATAGCCATGATCATTTTTTTATTTATCAAAGATAGCATTAGTATAATCATGGTCACACACTATGATCCTTTACTCCTCACACATTTGTTTATCTATTACCACCTCTATATGTACATGTTTCTTTTATTCAATTAATCTTTTATGTTTTTGAACTACTATGTCGATTACATAATTTATTGATTAACTATGATCCTTAAAGAGTACCAATTTGTATTATCATACAACCAACTTTTTTATTTGTCTTTTTTACATTCTTATATCAAAAACAGTATATTTTCTCATTTGCTACAAATTAAAAAATTATAATAATCTTCATATTCATAACTTTTAAAAACAATGACTTACCTTGATCATGAAGTTTACATTTTGCTAAAGAATGAAAATTTTTCTATGTTTTTAAGAAACACTTGGATTTAAAAATATTTATCATTTAAATAAAATATATTTTATATGTAGCAGTAGCATTGCAAATTCAAACTCATTTGCATATTTCCCTTAGTGTTATTGTTGTTACTATACCATTTTCTTTTATAGCAACATGACAACCTTTGAACATGCTTTTTAAACATTTAAAGAAAAAAATATTCAATATAAATAAAATATTTTTCAAAACCTTAAAATAAGGTAAACTAAATTTTTTACCCTTCTTCTATAGTAAAATGCCCTTCAAATTTATGCACTAACCATTCTTCTCTTTCAAATTTATGTATTAAATATTACACTTTTTTTGTTTATCCTTATGTTTTCTTTATTAAAGACATTCATTTTGATTTATTCTCTTTATTTATTCTTAATTGATTAAAGTCATGTCATTGTTGTTGATTTTGGCTCTCTTTATTTAATTAACATCAACTCCATGTGAACAATTCTTAATATTGAAGATGGTTCTCTTTCAAAGGTGTCTCCATTTATATATATTTCAACCTTTGGTCCTATGTGCTCTTTGAAAATAGGTGAAATAACTAATACTAAGAACTTCCCATTAATAAATTGTGTTACTAAGCTCTTTATTACATACCTTCAATGGAATTTATTTTACGTAAGTATAATAATAGTATGCATTATTATTTTGTTTGTATGCATACTCCATGAAAATAAGTTTTTAATTCTTTAAATCTAACTTCTTTCATAATTTGTTAAAAATAACAATGCATCTAAACATACTAAGGTATAACACATCTAACCTCTCTTCCTCTTATCGTGGTTTTCTTTGCAATGCTATTCTGAGTGACCTATTCTGAATTTACATTACTGTTATTTCTTATCAAAATTCATTACCAAAGATAGTAATCTACAATAAACTTCTTGCTCCATTAATTAGTGTGCAATTCTCATTCGGAAACTTTATTTTATTGAGATGTGTGATATGTAATGATTTTATAATATTTTTATTTTGACACTATTTTTCATTTTAAAAATTGATTATTGTTACTTATTCAAGTTTATTAAATGTAATGAGAAAGGATTGAGTCATACGTGAACATAAGTGTTTTACTAGGTTAAGATTAAACAACCTTAAGTAGGCAACCATGCACAAAAAGGCTCTTAGTAACGAATTTAATTTGTTTAACCCTAAGTGTGTTCACCCCATGATGAACACCCCTAGTTAAGTGTGTTAACAAACACACCTCATTACAAACTTTAACATCCCTTTAACAATATTCAATCCTTAACACCATGCTTATTACAATTATAAATCCCTTACCATAAAATTATGATGACCTTAAGATTATATTTTAAGTGTTTATCAAAATGTTTATTAGTGCCACTTGCATAGCTCATTAAATGTCAAACTTAAAATCTTTTATTATGAACCTTAAAGAGAATGGTGTTGTGAACCCATATATTAAGAATCCATGTTCATAATTGAATAAATTTAAAGGGAGGATGAACAACATTTACAATGTATTGATGCATGCATTGTTTAGTTTTGAATGCCTTCCTCACTTTACGTGTAAAAAAAGTCAAAGCTCTATATTGTGAAACATATACTCATACAAAACTTTCATATGAATGACTTATCAAATGAAAGAAATTAGTTAATTCTTTAAATGTAATGTACTTAAGTACAATAATGCTGATTCACCAAGTGATAAGGATGACATATAAAAAGTTTAAAGTGTGTCTTGACTACATAAGTTGGGGTTATGTAGAAGAAGAAATGAAAGACTTCTTAATTTTGACATACACATCAATATTAATGACAAAAGCCTTTCCCTCTTCTCTTGTTTAAGTGGGTTGGAACTAAATGTTAATTCTTTTATAATAATGAATTTAACAAGTGGGTTTAAAACAATGTTAAAATTAGGTTAATTATATCACTCAACAATTATGGATCCAATATATAAAAAGGATAGAGTTTTTCAAAAGTAAGTTTTCTTCATTTTGAGTTTCTTAAAGTGTCTCGAGATAGTTGAACAAACGTTTTTTAAAAGATATAATTAGATTAGGTAAGGTTGTCTCTCGTTACTTTTAAAAGGTTTAATAATGAAATCCAATAATTAATAATAATTAACTTTCAAAGTAAAAAAAAAAAAAACATTATCGAAATAAAAACTACACCCTGTTCAATGTTAAACACATTAGGTCCTCCCTATAGAGAATGCTCCTCCGAGCGTCTTTAGTGCCCCCAGCCTTGTCTTTGCTGTCAAGGATGCTAGGTCCTCAATGCCAACAATTGTAGCTTTCTTCCACTAACTTTAACACGAAGTGTTAACACACGCCAATACATGGGTATTAAGTGGTTATTAGATGTCATCACCTCGTGAGATTGTACGATTATATGAACACTAAAACGTACGGGATGACAATAATATCAATACGTCGGACTATTGATTTCATGCTTCTCTTTTGTTTTCCACAAATCTCAAATTATATAAGCCCTAGTAATTCTTTGATTGATATCACATGCATTGTGTATATAGAAACTAAATCTTATTATGTAAACACAGCTAACATAACAGCACCTGTGTGTTTTAAAATTTATAATAGAAGTTGTAACTCCAATGTGATGTTTTTACGTAGATCAATTCACGTGTATATACAGGAGAAGGTGGCTTTTATGCACTTTGTTTCATAGTGATATCCTACTAAGAGGGAGAATTTTGCAAATATAACCATGAACCCGCTGCTTACACATGTCAATATTATATATAGTGAGGATTTATATGTCCTTAGGTAGGATGACATAACTTATAAACTGTAGAACGATCGAAGGATCAAAGTTTGAGACATGTCTAGTGCATCTTTCTCAATGCAATTTGCACCTTCACTTTCTGTATGTTCAAATTGCCGTGACATATGTACGTGCAGAAGAGAAGGTACATGTGAATGTAGAAGGTTTGGTACGTGAGTTGTATATATACATTCAGTATATATATGTATGAACTAAATTCTAATACTTAGACACAGCTCGCCAGCCCGTTCTGTTTCCTTAGTAGTATGCAACACAAACTAATGGAATTCTTTGAACCAAATATACTGCTACAAGCTTAAAACAAGTTAACAAACTCCCCATAAATTTGCATATTGGTAAGGTGTTGGGGTGGAGACGTGGCAGGAATCAGAGGGTTAAAATAAATCGGACGGTGGAAACTAAATCAACAGTGACATGGATAGATATTAAGCTGATGATGATCATGTATGGCACACGGAATTTTACATAAAAGACCACTTAATAGTTCAAGTCGAACTTTATATATTAATTTAAATCGTTACAGCTTAGTGTAATGCAGTAACAGTTTGATTAGAAAAATAAACAACAAAAGAAATCCTCCTGATGGTCAATTTTCCCTGGTAAGTAGATCCTCACTTAAATCTTCTAGCAAACTAACTAATATATATAAGTACTCTCAAGACCGGAAGAAACCGGGTAAACCACGGACCCATGCTGTTGCTCGGTTACCTTTGAAGAATTCGTCACAAGCTCGATCAGATCCATCTCCTGCTGCTGCTTCCCTGTATTCACATTTTCTGCCCATGTCTGATAAGCAAACTCCACATGGTTCAGATTAAGCTCATTCTGCTGATGAAAGCTCTCCTCTAAACTGCCCTGTCCAACAATGTGATACTCCTCCATTTCTATGGAGCTCTTTGGCGTCTGCGCCTGTGACTGACTCCCACTCGTCAACCCTAAGTTATATAGCTCACACCCAGCACAGTCTCCTCCTTGGATACATCTCTGGCACTTGCACGGAGTCAAAGCAGGCGGACAACAGCAATCCGGTTCACTGGAAGCAAAAGCTGGCTGAGGTGGCGGCCATGCCACGTCGATCTGATCGTATGGATGTCCATTCCCAGGCCATGCAGATGTACTAGTTGCAGTAGGCTCGGTCCACACAGTAACCTGCGGGGGATGGTTGCTTATGTAGCTTCTGTCTCCCCATGAAGTCTGAAAAGGATGCAGATATGTCCCTGGAAATGTGGCAAACTGCATTGCAGACACCTCCGCCATGTCCGCCAGGCCATCGCTGTCCTGGTCGGCCTGCATCATTCTCTGTAGCAGCTGGTCGACCTCAGAAGTAGTCATACTGGGAGGAGGTGCAGGGATCTGCAGACTCTCTTCACTGGTATGTCTACTTTCCTTACTGGATTTCGATCTCTGCTTGTCAAGGAACGAGTTTGATGACTGCTGTGTTCTTCTCTTGGATCCTGTACCAGTCGGCTGGCAGTTTATTCTCTGCTGGTAATCACGCAAGACCGTCGATCTGGGGACCACTTCCAATGTATCCGAGCCGTCAGCTGGCTTCCTGTGCTTCCTACGGAGGTCCTTCCTCCTCATTGTTGCATTCCAGTGGTTCTTTATTGCATTCTCTGTCCTCCCCGGTATTAGCTTTGCTATGTCTGCCCACTTGTTGCCAAGCCTGTTGTGTGCTGAAACTAGGAGCTGCTCTTTCTTTCCTCTCTCCATATGTCTCTCTGTACAGACATAAGTGGACAGTGTCAATATGTACAGAGGCAACAATCTAGAAGTAGAATGAACGCATAAACACACATACTACACGTTATTACATAGAACAAGCTCACCAAAGCATTCAGACTCACCTTGATATCAGGCTTAAGATGGTTGTGCCAGCGTTCACGACATTGCTTTCCTATCTGCCGGGCAAATAAGTTGCTATAAGTGACCACTTCTGGCATCCATGCTTTGCAACGAGCTCTCCTAGAAACCTGGTACAACACTTTTAACTGACTAATGTGTGTGTTTTATACGGTTGAGCTATAAAATACTTGATTACTTATTAGAAACAAAGTTAACTACTAATACTGCAGCTCAGATCCCAATGTAAAAGTCGCTTTCAAGGCTCTGAATACGATGTATACTTTTGTGTAGTTTGCTAAACCCCAAACTATGTAATGATCGATGCGTAAATTAAACTGATTTAAACATCATAGATTTTCACAAAACTTACTTCTCTAGAAAAGTTTCTTAATCAAGCCATCACTAAATTGGGAATCATTGCAAAGCATTACAAACTAAATACGCGACTGTAAGAAATAAATAATCTAAGTATGGAAACTGCAAATATGAAATATTCGCTATGCAAGTACTGAAACACAAATAGTGATGAGAAGAACCTTAAATAAGTATACCTGTCCTCCTCTGGAGTCCATTGGCCCTTGATGATATTACGCTTCTTGTTCGTCCCAGATCTGCAGTTGCGTCTACCATCATCAATCCCCTCACGCAGATTGCACGTTTTTTCGTACGCCTCCTGGGCAGTGAGAAAGTCCGCCACGCTATTCTTCCCTCGATCTCCGCCATCGTCGAACCTCTGCAACATCAGCTGCTGGTCCTCGTCCTGGAAACCATTCCCACTGTGCAGGTGTTCGTTCTGTATCTTGACAGCCTGCAGCATGGAGTTCCTTGCACTCTCCATCTGCTTGTACTTCTCGTTTTCCTCCAGCTGCAGGTCCAGCAAGTGTGCCTTCTGTGTTGCAGTTGTGAACATCAGGAAGCTGTTGTTGCTGTCTGGTATGCCATCTGCCTCGAATGTCCCACTGGTACCACTGTTCACTTCAACCTGATAAGTTCCCTCATGTAAACCGTTGGTACCATCGAAACTGCCGCCAGTGTTAGTGTTGTCGAACATAAACTCCATCCTATCGCGAGTTCTACACCCTCTCCTTGGACCAGATTTCAGTGGCCTCCTCATCTCGATTTGATCTTCCCCATTTGTGATTATTGAGCTTACTGCAGACTCCGGTATACCGAAGATCATTCTGGGAATATAAGACAGGGAATTCTACTGCTGCTGAGGAAGAATTCATTCATTAAGAAGATTAAAAAGAAGACATTGGGCTAGAGAGAGAAAGAATGAGTATAGTGTGTACTTGTTCAATTCCCAAACATTTTCCAGGCAGGTATACCAAGCGTCGGCTGATAGGAGGCGGGGAATATCCGCATTATTGAATATTGTATATCGGCTTATGTAACGGTCGTATTAGTTTTTTGTAGGATCTGTAATGATTTTTTTCTCCCTTTTGTATTAATTTATTACTTTTTATTTGTTTTATTTGGAAGGTGGCGGGACGTATACGTGCATGCATGCACGTATATGACCAAGTCTGGAAAATTTGCAGGGTAATGAATGTGTAAGAAGGGTATTAAAGACTGCCCTAATTTAAATCACCGTATTAATGCATCAATGCTTTGGATCATAGTCCAATTGTGTACATACACAGGACAAGTTGTAAACAACTTCATGTACACACTCCATATCTAAAACTCCGTATATTATTTATAACAACGGGATGGATGTATAACAATGTATAAATAAATTTTATTTTTTTTGTAATTATTAGTATAATTCATATAATTTAGATAATGATAAAGAATGATAGCTTTAACCATGGGAAAATAATTTTGGTGTGATAATTGATGGGAATGTATGAATTAAGCTATGATTGAATATAGTTGAAGGATGTTATGATGGCTGCTGAAGGATTTTGAAGGGTATTTGGCTATATCCTCCTTTCTTCAATCTCTCCCTCTCATGATTGAGAACATTCATATTTAGCTGTATAGTCAGTATTTAAAATTAATAAAATAAAAAAAATTAAAAATATGCTAAAAATGGGGCTTGGGAAGGACACATGCAAAGCAACTGACACAAGGTGGTGGTTCCTGGGACAGTATCCTCACTTCAAGGGAGCTGTCCAAATTCCTCCCCACCAAAATAAATAAATAAATAGATATTTTTAAAATAATTATAATTATGTTATAAATAATATAGTATTTTTATTATTTTCTTGATATGAAAGCATGCCAAGAGATCCCATGGGGATCACACATGATCCTCACATGCTGGAAGTTTTGTGGTGGTGTCTTGGCTTGAATGACTTCAACCCACTACACACTGCCTTACACGCATATATACACACATGTGTATGCACTACATATGCACACACTTCATATATGACCGTTACTCTAGGCACCACATAGATTCTGAGAGAGATTGGACACCCTTCAACTTCCTTGTACACTTCCTATTGAAAATGTACAATGACGATAACAAGCATTTCTATACACACACACGCACATATGTGTGTGTACGAATAGACACATATCTCCACATATAACATATATGTAATAATGTGCCAAATTAAATCTCTAGCTAAAAACGTTGTTATATAGTAATCACCATTATGTAGACTTTGTTGTGGCCACCAACTCATTGACTTCATTTCATAGAGGACATATATAAACCTCACAAGTGTACATTTTGTGGCATATACGAGATGCTAACATGTTGTAAATATACGTAATAACTAAGGATAAGGTAAATTAATATTATTTTATTTTATTATAATTATTGTATATTCTACATATACATATAGTAAAATGGAGTCAAAGGTGGGTGGTGGCCTCAGCAAACTCCACAAACCTGAGCACACTTCACATGAGCGGGGTTTTAACAAAGCACGCATGCTCCATGTACGTGGACAAACATACAACGCGATATATTCCATCAAATCCTCATAAGTTCCTAGGATGGGCAAACCATATAGTATAACTTAAATAACAAAATATAGTTTAATTTGTAGTAAACTAATAAGCTATAATTTAATACAACTATATAGTTTAATATGCAGTGAATTAATAAATCAAACAAACAACAGTGGCAGAGTTAATTTAAAAAGTCTAGAATTTATAGACTATTAGTAAGGAGCTAGTTTGACTCTTTTACAAATTGATTCAATGCCTTCGGCAGTGGATCACATGTATTCCGCTCTTATTCTGGTTCATATGTATCTTCTCTAACGAGCAATTTTGTTAATGTGTGTGGTGTGTGTGTGTGTGTGCCTTAAACAACAAAACTTGAAAAATGGTATATATTAAATTTATTGTTAA
>PUQB01000294.1:17500-308539 GCA_003024785.1 Selaginella tamariscina
TCTCGTGAGTTGACCAGTTGATTAAA
Organism: Selaginella tamariscina; assembly: GCA_003024785.1. Classification (NCBI taxonomy): domain Eukaryota; kingdom Viridiplantae; phylum Streptophyta; class Lycopodiopsida; order Selaginellales; family Selaginellaceae; genus Selaginella; species Selaginella tamariscina. The sequence goes on from PUQB01000294.1 coordinate 17,527, forward strand.
TAAATTATTTGAATCTTATTAAAGCCATGCATCATACTAGTTGCTGAGAATAGTGAAGTTTGAATTGTAATGGTGTACTTGCAATGGTTAGGAAGTTGATTTTATGTTTGAAGGTATAACAAATATGTAATTTAATGTGATTTAAATTAAAAAAAAACCATCAATACAATATATATATTAGTTTGGTGAATCATTGTGTTAATTAATTTTAAGGGAAAATTACATTTATATTCCTGAAATTTATCATATTTACATATATACTCTTAGATGTTTTATATTTACATATATACTCTTTAAACTTTAATTTAAAACTTCATAAATTTCAAAATTAGAAATTAAAGCATTTTTAAAAAATCAATAAAATTTATAATTAATTTGTATTTTATTATATTTAGGTCTAAAATACAACTTATTAAACATATATATCATTTTTTAATATGACAAATTTTTAACATTTAACACTTAATTATTTCATTTGTAATATATTATGACTAAAAAATATATTTTTAGTTAATATTGTTATTTTAAAAGTTGAAATATTATAATTAAAGTTTTTTAAGGGTATATATGTAAATTTACAATTTTTAAAAAGGTATATATATAAATATAAAACTTCTAAAGATATATATGTAAATATAATAAATTTCAAGGGTATAAATGTAATTTTTCCTTAACTTTATATTTATTATAATGTTCATTTGTATATCTAGTTATATTATCAATGGTTTATGAATTATTAAGTAAAATTAATTATGAATACATTGAGCATTTAAAAGTTATTAATGTTGTAATAATTATATGGTGTGTGATAATAATATTTAGGTAAAAATTAAAGCTTTTCTCATATGTGTTTTCAAATTAATGAGGAGTTACACATTTTTAGAAACTTGAGGACTTAAAATTCATAATAATAGATTGTGTCATATTATACAATATGATTATCATTATGCTAGCCCCAAGACTATAAAACAAAGGCAATAGAGACTTACAAGCTTTCATCCAGTAATATCAACATGCATGAGACACACTATACATTATTAACTTTGCAATGACATTATTGAATATTTGTGGGCAAGAAAAAATGAATCATAAACTTTCTTATCATTTTTTAATTTTTTTTTTTACTTATGATAAATCAAAATTAACGATTCTCTACTAATTATGCAAATACTTTACTTTTTCAACATCATATACTTCATCCATTCCTTCCATTATGGTCTACTCATGAGTATTCTTGATGTATTGTTTGATTACTAGTTAAAAATGCAACATTTTATTTAGTGTCTTTATCTTCAAGGTTATAAGTTTAATTATTAATCCTTGGTTTTTCACAATTTACTTCATGAAACTCTCTAAAACCTCAGACTTGTTGACCTTAGCCTTCTTACAATTGATTTAAGTGTTTCCACGGCTTCAACAATCTTGTCCTTAAGTTCATTGACTTCATTATCTTTAATAATATTTTTCTCAATATGCTATAACACCTAGATTGAAATCACTATGTTTTAAATAATATAAAGTATAGGACGTGTGTGTGCGTGACATAATGTTCTATTCAGTTAAAAAATTTCAATAACATATTACCTATTAAAACCTTTCTCTGTTCCCTTAATCTAATTAAAGAGTATCATAATGACTTGGTTATGCTTAAGTCTTTTTTACATATTTCACAGTCTTTACGTATGTGATCAACTCATTAAATTATAACTATAATATTACCTTTTTCTTCTTTTGGAGCCATGTTAGTTTCTATCACAACTTGATATCTAGATGCCTTATATAACACACCAATACTCGTGTATAATGTCAAATGAGTCGTTAATACGATTTAGACTCCGTTGAACTTGTTAACAAGTAATTATAAAATCTTTCAATGGTTAACCAACCCATCAACATCACAGCTGGTCCCAAACTACAAAAATTCAACTTGAATTTTTGTAAGATTTTACATAAGAAAGTAATGTGCTTCTTCTCTTTTCCCATGATCTTGTCCTCATTGGTTTCTAATTAGCATTTTGCGAGGAGCTCATCCTCGCAAAAGACAATTTCTTCTACTTTTTTCCTTCTCAATGGGGTGCTATTGTGCAACCTTGTTGCTTCTTGAGGGTTCTTTATGATACATTGATGTTTTACGATGAGTGTCTATGAAAGTAGATGAAGTATTTGGTGCATTGTTTAACTTAAGAAGATTTGCAATTATCATTGTGATAGAAAGTAGATGAATCTGTGTTGGTGTGTTGTGGTACAAAGGAGGGGTTGGGCGGGCGCAAAGGGAGAGGGCAATGGGCCATCGTTGTGATTTAACGGTTGGGCCTACACTTAGTGCCGTCTTAATCCAGATTATAAATGTTGTTAAATTTTAATAATGGGTTAGTAATTATTCTAAATATGTAGTTGTATACACCATGCATATATCGAAGTTTTATACGAGCAAACATCAAAGTTGGCAGCCACGTAGGCAAAGCAGGAGGAGTTGGTTCTCTACGGTTTACTGTGTTCTTTTGGGCAATCTGTGCTGTACTAGTGTGGATCACTTGTATGTCCGTATAGGTCAAAGCTTCATCCGTACACACGGGCCTCACTTTTATCCGTCTATTGCTTAAGCTAAATTGATTTGTTAAGCAAAATTTCATCTTACAGTACTAAGGTATTCTAAGTTTTGTTAAGATCATCTGTCGTAGCAATCATCGATGGTGACGAGGACGAATCTTGTTGATCAATCAGCTGTATCATCTTCTCAACTTCTCCACGAGATAAGATACGAATAGAGCGAACTGTAGCACAAAACTCCCTGTATACATATTACACTTTAGTTCCAACACTTAATGCGTGTATGTGTGTACGTCTTATGCGTGTGTGTGTGCGTATAGATTAATCATGGAATGATGTACTTTAGATTTTATTTCTGAGAGAGAGTTAATTATCATTGGTATTAAGTGGTGTACATTTACAACTGTTACTAAGGAGAAATACAGATAAACTTAATCACAATCTTCAAGTACGATAAACAGATCTTCGAGTTCAATAAACATCTGTATATTGTACTCAAAGATTTATAATACACACACATGGACATAGATAGAGAGAGAGAGAGAGAGAGAGAGAGACTTACTCCCAAGTGTCGTCACCAATGAGAAGCATGTCACCCTCGTTATCTATATACACAGCTTGCCAGCCGGAATCGGAATCGTTGAGCGTTTCATCGATTCCAAAAAGCTGCCTTATTTCTTCCAGGAGCTCCATATAGCCCTGGAACTTGGACATGTCCACAGCACGTCCTACTGCACCCTTCTTCTGCACCTATACAAATACACACACCCACACACATTAATATTCAAACTTATGATGCATATGATACATACATCCAAGCAACATGACATGAAAATTTTGCCGACGGACATACAATTCTAGATATATATATGTACACATAGAAACAGATCTATATACATGCATTCAGAAAACTGGATTGATATATAGACATTGTTGAGCAACGGTGCGAGTTAAGACACAGTAATTGACGTGTGTGCGTGCGTCTATGCGAGCTCTGGTGCTAAATAATATACTCGCATGCACACCCAAACACATAAAAAAAGCTTGTCAAGAGAAGAGACACCATAAATGGATATCTTGTCTGGTTACATTGCAAGAATGATATTGAACACGCTAGAGTAATTTATAGACATATACATAAGATCGTACATCCAATTCGTAGATGCATGTAGATAAACGATCAAAGGATACCATGCAAATGTAATATGCATCCATACAAACAATCTAGATGCGTGTGTAAGCTATGCATATGTAATATACATATAACAGTATATTTGGTTTGATTTCGGAATAGATTCATATTATACATACCTATATGCATACATACGTGTATATATATATAGCGCACCTTCGTACAAGTTCTGCCGGGAAGATGGATCCAGCTCTCACTTGTGGTTGAACCCATGAAGCCCAAGCTCGATACGTTTTTGCTGTTTGAAACAGATCTTAAAGAGAAGCCAAACAATTTGCAATCTTGCTCCGTGTTCTTTGGCTCCTTTAACGTGGCCACATCGACTTCTGTAGCATATCAAAAGCCGTCTTATTTAATCTATTTTAATTGCTTGGTGTGTACATACGATATACATATGTGGGTGTAGGATGAAATATATGCATCAATACAGATGCGCACGCACACACACACAAATTTGTAAAACTTACTTATTGATGTTGGTCTCGGTAACATTAACTTCATAATGGAACTCTCAGTTTGTGGTTGCATGAGAGTTGCATAATCCATTACTAGAGGCTCAGTAATGTTGCAGGGTCTCGCACAGATTTCCTGTTAACACACATACAACACACACATATATATGCAGACGTGTATGCGTTGCGTGCGTGCGTGCGTGTTACCTTGGATTTTCTCTCTCGGAACTGTTGAACACAAAATCTCAATTGTTGCTGGTGTGCATCTTGTGAATCTCCGGAACGCATTACCCAGTCATGTAGTCCTGTTTTATCAGTAAGTGTCTTGTTATTATTCACACTGTGTGATTTGTGTAGATCATGTAAAACCCGTTGAAACCGCAATGGAGAATAAGTAAGATTGTCATAGGAACTTCTAACACCTGCTATGAACATATTGCATCAGCATATGCAAATACTTTAATACACATACACAGCGTACACATATGCATCCATGTATACTTCTATATGCATACAGGTGGCGGACGCTAATACACAGTGTATGATATACAATTATATATGATTATTACCGATATCTGTCGGTATTGTTGGTCGAAACCTTTTGCTGGACATATTTCCCGGCGGACTCACATTCGGCGCGATAAAGGGCTCAATCTCCCATGGTGATACCCTTTCCTGCCTTTCGCTTGCTGCATGCTCGTCCCAAGCAACCTTTAGGAAGGAACTTAATATTACATACAATTTGTGAACTAAATTTTTTATTATATTGAAACTGTGATAGAAATGTATATTACACTAAAAGTAATCAACAATATATATTATATATAGACACACACACACACACACCTTCAAGCAACGCCACTTTGAGCTAGGCCAGCGTGTTGGATCAATGTCACCTATTCCATTTATAGTTCCCATGTACCTGACACTATACCGTTTTTAGCACAGGAAGACACATCTACATATTACAGTACATTTAAATATCGATCAGATAAGAACTGAATAAATGACTACTAACCTTCTCTCAGAAGAGTCTTCAGTTTCGAATCTCATTTTAAATCGCATTCCAATAGACATGTTTAACTTGAAAGACTTGACGTACTTGAAATATGGAACTACAAATTCAGCCGGACTTGCCCTGTAAAGCATAATGTGTTTGCGTGTGTGTGGGGCATACATGTTTGTCCATATTAATCATACGTACGAGAGGTTCGTGTTATCATTATTCTTTATTCTGGGTATATACTCAACTTTCAAATACGGCTCGTGTTCATGTAAAAATTGCAAGTATTTTCATACGTGCGAAACCTATTGATGCAAGTTTGCCCAAGTCAACTGTATGTACATGTATGCAGACATCAATCTATATACGTATTAGAGAATAATCTCCCCTGGATGTGCCTGTGTATACTTGTGTGTGTGTGCGCGCGCGCGCGAGTGGGCCGTAAAAGAGACCATACCGTGGATTGTAGAAGACTGTGAACATTGTTTTTGTGGAGACCGCATGTGCTGCTGCAGCCAGAACACCAATCTGCATACTGTGACTTGAGAGCAATGATGAAGACGTGACGCTGTTTTGAGGTCGCACAGCACGTCTGATTCCAATTCTTAGTTCGCCATTATCTCCTCTGAAATTTCAAAGGGCATCACACGAATGATCATTATGAGTATGGTATTATACAATCATATATATATAAAGTTACTATAACTTTCCTTACCTGACAAAAAGAACAGCATCCCCTGCTACTAGCCTCTTCTGGCCTACGAACATACTCCATCCTGTCGTCAAAAGGTGTCTTCGTGGTTGTCCTGGAATTTTTCAACGTTACTTCTTCTCTCTATGTATGTACATACATACATACATACATACATATACATATACATATACATATATATATATATATATATATATATATATATATATATATATATATATATGAACACGTATGCATATTGAATGATATAATGAAATCACCTCGATAGATATGACGGAATTTCCACTCGACTCCATGCAAATCTTTGGCTATAAGTTCTTGTACAGGAGGTGTCTGCTGATAGTCCTGACAATCACGAAAAGTGAGACAAAGGCGGTAAAGAAAAGACAATACATATTTACACAAACATCCTCTCTTACATATACAAATATGGATGTATGTACGTACATATACACATACATACAGACGTATAGGCCTTACGAGTGGAGCGAAGCACTCTTCGGCAGCTCGTCTTGGGACTGAGAATCCACCATGAGTACTAGTGTCGGAAGATGTTAAGTTCTTACAAAACATGGACAACTTCGGCTTTGGAGAAATAGTGGGCTCATCAAATTCAAGTGATTGACCAGTTTGCTGCATGAGATATGACAATCCAGCAATAAGAAACAAGTAATAATATGTAATGTAACAAGGAATAAAATATGGATATATCACAATCTCACCTCGTTTTCAGGGACGAGAGTCATCTGTGCGTAGACTTCATCCGTTTCTCGGTAGGCCTACAGTTACAGACCAGTGAAGTGCGTAATGTATTAATAAACAAATACAATATATTATTAAGTGCAATATATTGTAAACTTACCCCCAGTGATAAGTTCAGAACGCGACAGAAGATTTGAGAAGGGAGATTATATTGGGGGATTTGCAAATCTGCCGCGCTCTGATTAGTGGATGAAAGCACCTGTCAAAATCATGAATAGCAGACACTGGTATTTTAATGATATTATTCATGCAGACATAAGACAAATATCCAACAGCACAAACATGTTCAAAATAATGATTTTGTTTTATACTTGAGACATATAATCATATAACAAGTAGATACACAGGAATGTTGAAGAGCACAAACCTGTTCGATATGACCCTGTGGGAAGTATACGACTCTGTCTCCAACACGAGGGAGACAAACAAGAGGACCAGCACATGCATGCCATGCTTGTGAATCAAGTGAGCTTTCTCTAGCTGCAGAAGAAGGAAAGAAACCAAGTTAGAAATACAAAAGCACAAATATGTCCCATGTATAAAAAACCAAACTGAGTTAACTGTAAAAGCAACATGAAATTGGTTCTGTTGTAAAATTATGTATAAATTTGACGATATATATCGACCTGAGGAAGCATATCCATTGAATGATGGAACTTTGAATTGGTCGGGGAATGTGTGGAGTTGAATCCGCCTTCGGAAATCCTCCATACATCCGTGGAGATGGAAGTCCACTGTCACGCATTATGCAGAAGTAGATGTTCCTGCCACCAATCTGTTCCCATAAATCCCATATCCTATCTTTTTCTGTTGTTTCTAGAACTAAAATACTAATTAATTCAGGACCAAGAGCTTCACCCCCTATAAAAATCCCTCTAAGTTCCTAATCAACAAGTCCCGTCGAGAAACCTGCAATACACAATTGAAACAAAGACGAAGAAGCTTCTTAAACACAAAGAATGCACAAAGCACTATAGATTGCACTTTAAAAAAAGAAAAAAAACTGAACAAAGGACAGACAGACAAGCACAAGGTGCTTGTGTGTCATATTGGGGACAGACAGCACAAGTCAACAGCACCTAACCACCAGGAAGTGGTGAGCTTTTGGAGTTGGTGAACTTGAGTGGGTAGGAAACCAGTCATGTGAATCTTGTTTCCACCTTACATCGGGAAACAATAAAAGAAGGACTTGCGACAAATCGAATCACTATTATTATATTCTTTTTTGCATATTCTTACATACGATTTAACGAACCAATCCAATTAGTTCGTCTGCCAAAAAGACGAGATTTTGGGACAAAGATCAATGGATTAATGCCGGATTTTCTGGGAAAATAGAAAGATTTCAAGAATGTAGATGGAACAAGAAAACCAAGATTTTGGGCAGTGGATGCATGTGTATCCCATTCACTGCTTGTACATTGAGAATATATGGAAAATTTGTGGTTTAGTGAACAAGACGAGATTTTGGGCAAAGATCGAAGGTCGGAGAATGCAGGAACGCTCAGCAAAGATAAACAAAGTTGGGAATAAACATATGAAAAAGATAGATTTTTGGACAGATTTCAGCAATGCAGGGAAATTAATGACGAAGAAACAGGAATTTCCACAACACACTTGGCACAGATTTTCGAAAAACAGCAAGAATGCAGTATACAGACCTTGGATAGAAGACCTTCCGTCGCTTCCAGGACCGAATGCGGGGCGAGAAAGTATGAAGATCCGGAGAGATTGATGGCGCCATGGCGGATCGGGGAGGCGAATCGCTCTTCCTTCGTCTTCACGCGCTCTTCGTAGTTGTCCATCTTGCTTCCCTTAAACCCCTAAACAAACCCGAGCTTAACGCAAAACGTCTGGCTAACGGACCCTAAGCATGCCGCCGCCGGCTCTCGACACGGAATATCCGGCCGGTTAGAGACGGCGCGTGGTTTTCCTCGCCGTAAATGCGCCGGCGGCAGCTGTCACAAAGGACGGTCGGCCAGGCCGTCAGAATATTCTCGCAAAGGGTAACAGTGACAGAATATTCTCTAAACTGCGCGCCAAGCTGGCGGTGGGGCTATAGCGGATCATCATTGAGGCCAGCGGCAGTTTTTTGGCCAGTCGGGCATGTCGGCCAGGCAGCCGGCAACTAACTCTGTAAACCCTATTAGGGCAAGCTGGTAACTGTCGAACACTAGTTCTGTTAAGGGTAAAATATCAAATATGTAAAAAGGGTGAAATATCCAAAAGGAATCTGTCGTTTTTTTACGGCGGATCAGGTCGCAATCCCGCCCGCAACTGACATCTGGGATTCGTGAGAGTATAGGAGACCTAGTATAGTTACGCGGCGGTAAAATAAAGAGTGGAGGTAAAACGTAATTAAATACATCCACGCTATGACATTTACGTTGATTGTGATATTTTTACATGTATATTTATATATATAATTGAATTACATGTATATATATACGTGTACATGTATGAAAACACTACGTGGCAATTTCATTATCCGACGGATAATAATGTGTTCATGTAAGGAGCACGTTTATATATTAACCATGTGTTAACAATGTATATATTTTCATTTGATTTAAATTTTAAATTTTCTATAAATGTAATTTATTTAAATTAAATTATGTCATTTCACACTTTACATGTGACATGTAAAAGATGAAAATGTCCACGTAATAGGGACCGGAGATCACGTGGAGGGCGGATAGCCGCATATTATTTATACTATACATTTATGTAATATTTTAAAAGCAATGAAACCAACATTTGTACTTTGAAAAGGGATATGTCTAGCAGATTGAAGAGCGACATCCTTATTGGAACACGAGATTCTCCCCCGTTAAAGTTTAAGGGTACCTTACCCTTAATCTGGTCGTTAAATTATCGCTAATCATGGTATATACTTTCATACAATAATTAAATTGTTTGTATTTGCGATTTGTGGGCCACTTGCTTTGCATGAGACAACATTGACCCATGCATATATACACATATTCATGTGTGTGTTATCACACACACACACACACACATATAATTATCTCGAAATTTACATGACATAACAAATGAGGGAGCAGCTAATGTGCTTGATGCTTTAATATATATATCCTTGAGGACCTGATTTTTGCTTCTTGTGGATTTATAGGGATACGTGGACAATGACACACACACGCACACATGCACACACATTAATGGATATACATTGGAGTTTATGTATTTACGTTCATTCATTTCATTCACGTGTGTTTATATACAAATTAATGCGATATATCTTGTGATATATTTATGATATTATACAACCTGTGTATGTGTGCGCGCGTTTATTCTTTTAGACACCCAAAATCTGCATAGTAGTACTATCAAAAGCACTTGTTGAGAGAGAGAGAGAGTTTGGTACTTTAAAACATACAATATCCTGAAGCATATTCTATGGCTTTCCTTTTTACACAGTTATGTATATACATAAAGATATAGTTATATGTAAGATACTGTATATTAGGTAACGTACCGTATATATGCATGTGATATACGCACATGCGTAGTGACACATGGGTGGTGATCTGGCCCCCATGTGTCAGCGCCACGTGTCGCATGTGTGCCACGTGGCAGGAGACCTCCTGTATATAAGCAGGGTTTTTTGTAAACTAAGAGATCAGATTTTCATTTAATATATCTACTCTTTCATTGGTGGAGAAGTTGGGTATTCCTTTCTTCCGCATTTTCTTTTTCTTGTTTCCATGACAATGAACATGGAGACGGCTTTTAGCATTATTGCTACTGCTATTGATGCACAAACTAAGTTGTTGGAGCGCTTCGTTGAGGGTCCGTCCTCCTCTTCCCCGTCTGAGCCTCATGCCGGGGGATCTGCTTCTAGTACTCCTTCATCTTCTTCACAGGCCACAAATCCGAGGGTTCGACCCCGATCTTTTTGTGGTGATCCGAGAGATGATGTATACCACTGGTTTGATCATTTCCAAGTCATTGTTCGTTATCATGGTTGGGATGAGGCCCATGCTCTCAGAGAATTCCCTACATGTTTGGAAGGCCCTGCGCTCAAGTGGTATAATGGATTGGCTGCGGAGATTCAAGCCAATAGTAATCGGTTAACGGAATGTCTCAAACGTACGTTTGGCAAAGTTGAGGATTCAGATGATGCTTTCCAACAACTGCATGCGATACGACAACATCCTGGTGAGTCTGTTATGCGGTTTAGTATTAGGTTCGGGGATTTAGTTCGGCGTGCGTATCCTAACATGCCTGAGCCTATTAAGCTCGGTATGTTATGGCCAACTATGCGACCCGAACTTGTTCGATTCGTTCGGGCTCTTCGTCCTACCACATTGGAGGAAGCTTTTGCACTAGCTCAACGTTTTGAGTTGGTGCCTGGTGAGGGCCGTGTTCCCCTTGGGGTTACCTGCTCCTCTTGTTCAGCGTGCTGATCCAATGGAGGTTGATGCTGCTGCATATGTGCCCGCACGACAAGCCTTTCGTGGTCGACCTCGGGGCCCACCCCGTGGACCACCTCCACGAAATCGTCCTGCACCTGCTCCAGTTCCTGCCCGTGGTGGTCAAAATCCACGGATTCGTGACAGGAGGAATCGGAACAATGCAGGTCAACCCAATCAAGTTCATTGCTGGGCCTGTTGGGCACCTGGACATACTTGGCGGGCATGCGATGTGTATCCTGATTGGCGTCCACCACATCCAGGCTGGCGACCATATGTTCCGGATGGTGTACCTGTGGCGGCCATTATGTCTGATGATGAGCTTCCAGATGATGACGCTTCTCTTGCGGGTGGATCTGTTGCGGAAAACCAGTAATCGTACGGGCGACGGAGGGATCCCGTGCGATGGAAACTCCACCTCCATGTTTTTTCGCTATGCATATCAAGGGTTGCAAGTTCCACCAAATCATCCAGTTTTCACATTTTCTGCACGAGTGAATGATGTTTCAGTCACAGTACTTGTGGATACAGGATCTAGTATGTCTTCCATAACTACTTCTCTGGCGCATCGGTGCTCATTACCCTTGAGACGAGCAGATAAGGTCTTGCACATTTTATATGGTAATGGGCAGTCTCGTGCAGTATCACAGTACACCACTTCGACTACACTGGTTATGGGTGCCAACTGTAAGTTTCCCTCTGGGTCTCTTAGGGTTGTCCCTTCCCAGGTCTTTGACATCATTCTGGGATGTGATTGGTTAAAGCAGTCGAAAGGTACATGTGATTTTTCACTCTCTCCTCCTGTATTGGAGTCTGTGTCTTTGCAGTCTGTTCCTTTACGTCCAGAGAAGTTTGTTGCTGTTTGTATCACGCATACAGCTCCTTTGATTCCGGTCTTGGGTGGTGTTCATCTCAACAGGTTCAAATGCCGGATCCGTCACCTGAGTGTCGAGCACACTGCATCGAACAACTTAAGAAACAGTATGCAAGTTTGTTCAAATTTGATCTGTCCCAAGGTGCACGTGTGAAGACTCGACACTGTATACCCACCGGCAATGCAAAGCCTTTCAAAGTCCCGGTTCGACGCAGGTCACCAAAGGAGTTATCAGCCATGCGAACAGCTGTTACTGATATGATTGGTAAACGAGTGTGTCGTCCGTCACGGAGTCCATGGGCATGTGAACCTCATTTGGTTCCCAAGCCTGATGGATCTCTCCGATTTTGTGTGGATTACCGACCTCTTAACGATGTTACCATCAAAGATGTCTATCCACTTCCGAACTCTGCCGATCTATTAGATCGTTTGGGTCAGAGTCGATGGTTTACTAAGTTGGATTTGGCATCAGGATATTGGCAGGTTCCTATGGCTGAGGAGGATATTCCAAAAACGGCCTTCCGGACACCATTTGGTCTTTACGAGTTTTTGGTCATGCCTTTTGGATTGACTTCAGCTCCTGCCACCTTTCAACGCATGATGGATGAGCTTTTTCCGATATGCCTGATATCACTGCCGATTTTATCGACGATGTGCTCATTCATGGGTCTGGTTCTTGGGAGGATCACATTCGTGATGTACGGCGCGTTCTTGATCGATTTCGAGAAGTTGGCCTGAAGTTGAAACTTGAAAAGTGTGTGTTTGGTTCGACCGACACCACTTACTTGGGTTACCGTATATCTCGAGAGGGTTTACAGGTGGATCCAATGAAGTTGCGAGCTGTTCGAGAGTTCCTCGTCCCCGTACAGTACAGGAAGTCCACGTTTCTTGGGCACGGTGCAGTACTTGGGTCGATTCATCGATCATCTCACTGATCGAACTGCCCCTCTTCGGGAGTTAGTTCGTCCACAGGTATCTTTCAGGTGGACTCGCAGGTGTCAGCAGGCATTTGACCAGTTAAAAGAGTTCCTGACAACTCCACCATTGCTTCAATACCCAGATTTTACTCGTCCGTTCATTTTACGAGTAGATGCCTCAGATGTTGGTATTGGTGGTGTATTGATGCAAACTGATGCTGTGGATTCTTCAATTCGACACCCGGTGGCTTACATTAGTCGAGTACTCACGCCGGCTGAGCGGAATTATTCCACTACTGAAAAAGAATGCCTTGCTGCTGTTTGGGGTTTTGAACGACTTCATGCCTACTTACATGGGAGTGAAACACTTTTGGAGTGTGATCATGCTGCTGTCACTTCCTTATTAAAACGGAAGAATTTAGTGGGTCGCGTAGCCAGATGGGCATTACGTCTCCAGGTATATAACTTTAAGGTGGTGCACAGGCCTGGGCGAACAATGGTGGATGCGGATGCACTTTCTCGAGCACCCCTCTCCGATTCCACTTTGCCTGCTCATGCAGTAGCTGCAGCATTCGGTTTGATACAAGCCCCTCAGGTATTCGATGCCGACTTTCCTTGGAACAGTGGCAGGATGCTCAAAAACATGAACCATGGACGAGGCAATTACGCGATGCGTTTGCAATTCCGTCTTCCGAACCTCGGTTTCGACAATATCATGCTCAGTTTCGACTTCAGGATGGTTTATTGTATTTTATTGGGACAAATCCAGAGGACAGATGGCGTTTGGCTGTACCCTCTACATATGTTCCACACCTTCTTCGAGCATATCATGATTCACCTATTGTTGGAGGTCATCTTGGTCATCAACGAGTGTTGGAGAAGCTGCGCCGATCATTTTATTGGCCAAGCATGCGTGGTGATGTGATCAGGTATATTCAAAGTTGTCCCACTTGTCAAACTCGGAATTCCTCTACGACTCGGGCCATGGGAGTGTTGGAATCCATCAATGTCTCTCGCCCTTTTGAGTTAATTGCAGTGGATTTAATGGGACCTTTTCCACGTTCTTCTCAAGGTAACCAGTACATCATTGTTGTATCCGATTATTTAACTCGATGGGTAGAGGTTGGTGCTCTTCCGGATGCAACTGCCATGTCAACAGCTTTGTTTCTGTTCGATAATGTGGTTTTGCAGCATTCTTGTCCAGAGCGGATGTTATCAGACAATGGCCCCGCTTTCATTGCAGAGGTATTCCGAGTGTTGTGTGAGAGGTTAGGGGTAAAACATTCATTTGCCTCTCCGTATCATCCACAAACTGATGGTTTGGTGGAGCGATTGAATCGGACCTTCAAGGGTATGATCTCGAAGTATGTGAACTTCAATCACACGGACTGGGATTGGTATTTGCGATGTTTGAGATTTGCTTATGTAACAGGCATTCAGAGTTCGATTGGTATCTCTCCATTCAAGGCATTGTATGGATATGATCCTAAGTTGCCTAGTGAATTGGGGTTATCATCGAATCTGCCACGTGCCGAGGATGCAAAGATGTGGGCTCGACATTTGGATGCTGTTTTGCCTCTTCTGCGTGCAGAGTCTGCTGAACATCTTGGTCGAGCTCAAATGCGGCAGCAATCTTCTTACAATACACGACATCAAATTCCACCAGATTTTGCTGACGGTGACTTAGTCCTGGTACGTTTTCCCAAGCTGACTGCACCTGGGCTTGCAACTGGTTTATTACACAAGTGGCTTGGTCCCTACCGAGTACTCCGAAAGGTTGGTCCTCAGGTATATCAAGTAAAGTTGGTGGGATCTCATGAGGTTGAGATAGTTCACGTGGTTCGAATGAAACGGTTTGTCGTTCGAGACTCGTTGAGTACATTTGGTCATACCTTAGATGGCCCAGCTCACACGGATCCAGGACCATCAGATCCATCACCATCTACACAGCCGCAGAGGGGAGGATAGTGTAAGATACTGTATATTAGGTAACGTACCGTATATACGCATGTGTATATACGCACATGCGTAGTGACACATGGGTGGTGATCTGGCCCCCATGTGTCAGCGCCACGTGTCGCATGTGTGCCACGTGGCAGGAGACCTCCTGTATATAAGCAGGGTTTTTTGTAAACTAAATATATCAGATTTTCATTTAATATATCTACTCTTTCATATGAGCATCATAAATAAATACAACCCAACACACACACACATTTGCACATATGTGTATGTGTATGAGATGTGTACAAACTTAAGAACTCAACCCCTCGGCTTAATCTCGGTTTATATGAAGGGCTACACAATAAATATATTTATATATATACTCTTACATAGCAAGCGTTAGTGGATAAGTTTAATTAGTTATATGGTAAAGTTTTGTATTAACCATGTTTAACTTGCATGATTGATCTTTTTAAGTTACGATATGTATATTAAGTTCAATGTAAGAGACGTTTAACTTCGTATGGACTGCTACATACCTACGTGTTGTGTGTGTGAGTTCCATAAGTCACATATGAGATATTCAAGTTCAATAATTTAGCATACACACACGCTTACCTATAGATAATTATATATAGTTAAATATGTTACACATAGAGACCACTAATGTTATATATATATAGAGAGAGAGAGAGAGAGAGAGATAAGTTTAGTAAACTAGATAAGTTTCTTAAAAACGCCATCTCTTCTTCTAGCTCCTTGAATGTGATCCATATGTGCTATATATGAGTGTATGTGTGTGTCTACCGTTTTTCTTTGTCACTTTATCATGCTTATATATACATTAAGCACATATATACACCTGAAACAAGACATCTCTCTCTCTCTCTCTTTCTCTCTCCTCTCTCTCTCTCTCTCTCTCTCTCTCTCTCTTCTCTTCTCTCTTCTCTCTCTCTCTATATATATATATATATATATATATATATATATGAATATGATTCTTTGTCCAGCTTTGGTCAAGCTGTTTAACTTCATCAGAAGATTTGGAATTAACGGTATTAGCAATCTCTCTCTTGATGGCCAAAATGCTAACAGAGTCAAGTTTCCACGAGCACTTTCATTCGTTATTGAGTCATTGTATAGGTACTCATATAATATATATATACACTTGTTTCTAGGTGCAATGGTTGTTGGAGCACTCTGAGATAGCAGAGGTCAAAGAGGTTACGATGCAAGAGATTCCTATTAAACATAAAAATTTCAGTGACGTGTATATACATTCGTGCGTGTGTATACATATAACATAAATGCTTGAATTTATTCATTTCGGGTGCACTTCAGAAGACATAAATAATCTCGCATATACTGTGTTACTTTAAAGAGGTACATTTTAGTCTTAATTATATATTACTGTTTCGTAAATAAAACACACGCACACATATACACATATATGTATGCAGAGAATGATAGGAGAGGTCGAGTCGTTTAAGTGAACCCCACAGACTTTGAGAATAGTGAACTTGCAAAAGTCTTGGGTTTACCACTTAAGGTCTAAGCTACAAATCTCAAGAATGCAGTTTTATTTCATTACACATTGAGTTTTTATAATACTTTGTCTCTCTCTCTCTTCTCACGCACACACACACACGTAATCCAACAGATTGACGAGTGTGCCACCCGTGAGAGGTGCTCGCATAACCAATTCAGATGGTAAGATATATGGTCAATATAACACTTGAGAGAGATGTTGTTTATAGAGATGCTGGATCCAAGGAACGGTTGAGATCGCTGACACATGGCTTATCAACTTGCTTCCAATGTTTGTGTGTTTATTTTAAACCGAATTAAATAGAGTCGTTCCTTTAGATATTTCACTTAAACGTTTCCTGTAATCCGCAAGAATATCAGTAATATGACTCACAATAGCACAACTATTATAGTCAAATATAGAGGTAAGGGAATTAATCATAATAAAATGATATATAATTAAATATGAATATGATTATATAATAATATATATAAATACGATTTTAATGCATTTTAAATGAATTTTATATATATCTCAAGATGAGAAGCTTAGCATGTTATTATAGACTAGTGAATTTACTAATTTACAGGTTTTAAGATAACTAAAAATTAAATTCATCTTACTGGTGATATGCATAATTAATTAACTAATTATCTTATGTTAATTAGCTAATTATCTTATGTTTACTGGAGCTTTTAAAGGGACCGTTTCACGTGGAAAAAAAGCATTTTTGTTTATATGCACCAGAGTTATGTTTGGTCCAATGGGAATGCAGATATTAATTAACTAGATATGCATCCTTAGAGGGCTCGAATGGCTGGGGTTACTGACTTTGGCAAATACTTTATTGTGATTATTTTTAGTATGTCCACGTGGACCAATAGAATTCCCGTATCACACTGACTCACGGCCTAAAATCGACATCTATTAACTTAAGCCAATCACACATTTTGATTATTAAAATAATCTTGAATTTTAGGCCCCTGCAAAAGCTGTACTCATTAACATTTCAAAGATACTGGTCGTCACATCTACTACTCATTAAATGTTAAAAGAGACACAGAATATGCGGAATATCCCCCTGATATTACTGCCGGCATTTTCCACAATTGGAAGGAGATGATTTGTCATCCTGACAAGCCACTAACCATCCGATGCATGATTCATTCATATCCGTTTCGCCTCCATCTTGAGTATTGCACGGATGTCGTGCACATGCAAGAAAGTTAAACTATCTCCTCCCGGGCTGTTCACGACCATTTACCAAGTCAATAATAGTAATCAGATGCAAGTCGGTGATGACGATGGCTCGAATAAGCGACCCCTCGAAGATTTGCTTGCTGTCTGCGAGAATTCTTCTTCTTCTCATCGAGGTGAGTCAGAGACAGAACAACACGGTAAATGCGACAGGGAGGAGGAGCTGGAGGGACGCAATCTTGCCACCACCGACTTCTTTGCCACCAGCAGGTGCTTCTCCTCCGACTCCTCCAGCGTGTCCGAGACGAGCCCCACGGGAGAGGAGACGACAGCGACGACGACGGAGATCGACAATCCGGGCCACCTCTTCTCATGCACGTACTGCGATCGGAAATTCGTGACCTCGCAGGCGCTGGGCGGCCACCAGAACGCACACAAGCGGAGAGGACTGCCGCCAGGCGGGCCATCCGGAGCAGCTGCATCGCCCAGCGGTACAGTACCCTCGCTCCCGCGTACGGCTTCCGGTACGCCCTTCAGGTCCACTCGAGCAACCTGAACACCACTGCGTTCCAGAAGCCAGCGATGCAGGCGGCCCACTCAGCCATCGTCGCTCGTCCCTGCCAAATCCGACTCTCTGACGAGGTACGCGCCTGCCGGTTTCTTGCGGCCCAGCATGGGGAGGCACAACTGCGTACAAGCAAGGAACAGCTCGATGATAAGTAACTGTACCGGGCGAGGTTTAGTTCGGATAGCAGGTTTCATACGGTTCGCTTCGAAGAGGAGTTTGTAGGCGGTAGAAAGAAGAGCATTAGTGTTGATGAGTCCGCAACGACGATGGCCACGTCGGATATTCGGAATTTGAATACAGTTTTGGAAAACCGGGGAGCCGTAGACTTGACTCTTCGCCTCGGGATTTAGTTTTGTACAGACGTGTATATTATATATCATGGGTGGAGTTTGCGGACTTTATTTTGTTTCCTCTTTCGAAGATACGCAAAGGATTTGTTTGTGTAATAAGCCAATAACAAGATCTTAAACCGACATATAGTCACCTCTCCAAACAAGCCGGACTGACGTGTATATATATATATATATGTATATATAATACATATATATATTATATGACAGAAAACCCTCGTGATTCTAAATTATAGAAAAAAGAACCCTTCGAAAATAAATATTCATGAACTGATATATATTATATTGTATTCCCTCCAGAACCAATGGAGGTAGTTAGAAAATATGATAAGGATGGTACTTATGATCAACACGACACTGGCTTGCAGGTTCACTGCACTTGTACATATGTAAATACGCATATATATAATTATATATATATATTATATATATATATATAATATATATATATATATATATATATATATGAGTGGAAAACTTAATTTTTAATAAAATACAGTAATTAGATAACTTAGAACATATTAATATTTAAGATTAAAAATGTAGAATATCCTAGATATATATTTTAATTGATTGTATATAAAATTTCAACACAATTTAGACTTTTAATTAAATGTTTAAATTAAAAAGAGTTAGACACGACACTCTTTTATGTTGAGATAAGACTGTTCTAATTGAATAATTTAAATTTTTTAATTTTATTAAAAATGATAATAATAAAAATATAATATATTATTTTATTAAAGTAAAGAGCATAATGTAGTATACTTAAATGACTTAAACTATATTTATATATGTATTTATTAATATATTTTTATGGGCATGTCCACTTCACTTTAATCTTCTCATATTCTTTACCTTTTCCCCTAAAAGACAGGACCTTTAAGTCGAATCTCTTTTTCATATTTTTAATATATACACATAATTTATACACGTTTACACACACATATTCTTTAAAATAAAATAAGATTATATATATATATGTGTGTGTGTGTGTGTGTGTGTGTGTGACGGACTATATTTAAGAAGTAAAAACTATATAAACTAGCTTTAATAATAATGAATTTTAAAGTAATAATATTTATTTATACATGTTTATATTGTGTTGTTTACTCGTCCCTTTCTCTAGAAGACCAAAATGACTCCTCACGCGCTTCCGTCAATTTTAAATAAGCCATTGATGGCCAAACCTTGACAAAGTCGACTCGCTGGTTTAGTCACATATAGACACCTCAGAGCAGCTTCACTCTCCACTCTACACGCGGATAACCCTCATACATATACCCCTTCCCACATTCCCAATCCCACAGCAATCAACATGGGTGTAAGCAACTACTTCACAGGTATTATCAATTTCTGCACTATGATTCTCTCGATTCCCATAATTGGCGTGGGGATATGGCTTGCAAAGAAGGAGACAGCGAGTGTATGCGATTTCTACAGTGGCCAGTCATTATCATCGGGTGTTCATACTCATTGTCTCCATAGCGGGGTTCATTGGAGGCTGCTGCAGAGTACGATGGCTACTGTGGCTTTACTTGGTCGTCATGTTCCTGCTTATCGTACTCCTGTTCGTGTTCACCATCTTTGCATTTGTTGTCACCAACAAAGGCGCGGGTCATGCCGTCTCCAACCGCGGCTACAAGGAGTACCGCCTTGGCGATTACTCCAACTGGCTGCAGAAACGCGTCGAGAAGACCAGCAACTGGAGGAAGATCAAGAGCTGTCTTGCAGATTCTAAAGTGTGTAAGGATCTTGATGAGGACTACAACACCCTGGAGAAGTTTTATTCTGCACACCTATCCCCACTTCAGGTATAACACTTAATCAAGTCGTATAACATGTATCTAAGTACGATTTTTCTATAGTCTGGATGCTGCAAGCCCCCAGAAGATTGCAAATTCACTTATCAGAATGCCACTTCCTGGGAGAAGACGTCGAACGATACGGCATCCGACCAAGACTGTAACAGATGGAGCAACGATCAGGAGCAGCTCTGTTATGACTGCGACTCGTGCAGGGCGGGAGTGTTGCAGAATGTGAAGAAGGATTGGAAGAAGGTTGCAATAGTGAATGTGATCGTGCTCGTGCTCCTTGTGATTGTCTACTCTGTAGGGTGCTGCGCATTCCGGAATGCACGCAGAGAGAGCGATCATGGCTTCTACGGCAAGGCGTGATGTGGTGTATATAGGATCTTCTTCCTCTGTAGAGGAGCATTTTTACACATTGCTTTGTATAGGCTTTTACAGATAGAATCGATTGACTTTTGTGTATTCCCTTGTATGTATACAATAGCCATGTGGCTTAGTCACAAGTCTTTTGTTACTTAACTAGGGAGCTAGTCATTGCTTGCCGTGTTCATGCCGATCTTGACTTGTTCATATACAAACTGGTTAGCATAATAATACATTTTTGTTATCTAAGCAAAAAATATCTAATAAGCCATGCTGACGTAGTTATATATTTATAAATGTATTTTTATTGGTGGCAATAGGTCGTCATCTCACGTAATCATACGCACGCACACACACTCGCACACCACAAGCGTGTATTTACATGACGGTTTCAACACGTTGTTTTATTTTAGATGAAATGCACTGTTTTTAGGTCAACCTATCTCGCTTTAGGGTTTATCCTAAACCCTTCGAGCAGGATGAAAATGTGGAAAGAATCTGTCCTTAGGGAAAGCGCAATGCACTAAGGCGCCATGCTAGCATTGAGGGTTTACAAGGACCAGCCGGATTCATGAGCGCCATGGCCGATTGAAGCGTTCTTAGGGTTATAGGAATGTTCCTCGGGTAAGTGTTCTAGGAGAAGCCGTCATGGTAGCATCGAGAGTTCTAACAAGCAGCAGACGTATTCATGAGCGCCATGGCCGATTGAAGCATCTGCAGCGCCTAATCTCCTTGAATCCGCAGCCGGCACAGATCAGGTATCTTTCAATCGGCTCCCAGGGCTTCGTTTCCGGCAATGCGGGATTCAGGGGCGTTAATCTGCTGCTGTTCAAGAGAAATGTGAGTTCTTCGGCGCGGATGCTGCAGGTTCCAGCTGACGCGCCACCTCCGCATGAAGAAAAGAAGAAATCCATCCTCGGTTTGGACTTTCTTTCCAAGCTCTTTCAGCGTCATCAGGAACCGCCACCACCCGCTGCTACTGCTCCGGTAACATACTTACCTACTTAAAGAACACAAATGTGTGTGTGTGTGTGTGTGCATAATCAAAGATACATAGTTCGGGATATATACATATGTATTATGTGTCGGTGTTTATTGTGTTTCTCTTACACATAGCATCTATGAATGTATAGAAATGTGACTGGAAAAGTATTGCATGCGTATATACATGTGTATGTGTATGTATGTATGCGGTATGCAGCTTATATTAAACACATTATTGATGCATATGTGCACGCATAAGCCTGGGTAGACGCTTACAATATGTACATTTACCTATTCGAAATAATTTTTACGCACACAACTATTATTTTGTCGATATAAATACTCATATTACAACTCTTGTTTAGAGTGCGATCTCAACTTTTCTCTGCATTTAGAGATAACATAATTACCTATTGTATTTGATTGTGATCTAGTATCCATGTTAAGGTATGTGTACCATGTACTCCCGCCTTGCTGACTATCCTAATTTAATCTAAATACATACACATTTTGCTGTAGCTTCACACGCACACACACACACCGTCCCAAATAACACCATAAGCCTACATAAGCATATACACCTATAAAAGATATACTTGTTTATGCAGAACTTGGAAGTCCGTAGTACATAATCGTATCATTCGATATGATTTTCACAAGTATTAAAATACATAATGTAAGTGCTAAAATATAGTATTATGTTGCTATGTTACTACATTATATATAGAGTATAGACAAAAGCATACTGTGTAGGAAGCCGAAGAAGCATATGAGGCATCTGAAGAATTACAAGAGCAGAATGCTGCAGAAACCACGGAAGAGGAATCCGCAATACTTGAAGTTGAGGGCTCTCAGCAATATCCTCAAGAACATGCCCACGAATCTGCAGTAGAAGCAGCAGAGTGTGAGAATTCCGTACAAGAAACTGAGAGTTCCATACACGGAGCCGTGCAGGAGGCCGAGAGTTCCATACAAGAAGCGGAGAATGTAGCAGTCGAAGAGGTCAACGGTGGTCAAGAAGTTAAACTGGGTCTTGAAGAGGTCGAGAGTGGTCTGGATGAAGTCACAGGTGGCGCGGAAGAGGTCCATAGTGGCCTAGTCAAACCAGTGAAGGCCCAAACGGATATTTCTGCCAGTGTACAGGATTTCATCAAGGCGTTGCCTCCGCTGGATATACCGGCTGCATCTGCGGATGTTCCGGCAGCATCTTCAACTCCGGCACCTGCTAAGGCTAAACCTGCCGAGGCCGAAAAACCTGCTGCTAAACAAGTAGTAAAGCCTGTTAAGAAAGTTACTTCTGGCAAGCCAACAGAGACGACCCAACAAGGTTAGTATGCATTCAAAATATACACCATATTCACACACATATACACCTGAGGTATGCTTATACTAGCGTCTAAATATGTCTCCAGGATTATGATATTATGTATATGATTACATATATACATACGTTTATATATCGTATGTATATGTGTATACGCTTGTTTGTACTGTATATGCATATAACATACATACTCGCATATACGTCGATGAAACATATTTCTTTACTGATGTTTTATGTTTAGCAGTTTTAATAAGAAAGTTGTTCCTGTCATGTGTGATTGTGTCTTCTCCACACATACAAGTATTTATGATATTGATATATATATATATATATATATATACCCCACAGACACGCATTGTATTTACCTGTGTGTGTGTTGTATATGAATAGAACATAGACACTCACACGTATATGTTGATGGCTTAAATCTTAGCAGTTTCTAGATAAAAATTGAAATTTCGTGTGACATCTCTGTGTGTGTGTGTGCATGTATTGTATCTCCACTTACTATATACATTGATAAGGAAAGCATTATGATATATATGTCACAGACACACATTGTATATATGTATGTTCCCATTCATGTGTGTATGCATTCAGGTACTGTTCCGGAGCCAGTATTCGAGTTTCTACGCTCTAAGATCCGGGAGAACAATGCGAATGCAGCTGAGAAAGCGGCTGAAGCCTCGAAGGCGAAACTCTCACCACGTTTTGAGGCACTCTCTTCTTCATCAGCTGAGAAGACGACTGCTGCTATTAATATGCTTCTCGAGACTGTAGATAAGAGCGGTATGTATGTATGTATGTATTGCGTGCATGTGCGTGCATGTTCGTGCTCGTGTTCGTGTTCGTGTGTTCGTGTTCGTGTTCGTGTTCGTGTTCGTGTTCGTGTTCGTGTTCGTGTTCGTGTTCGTGTTCGTGTTCGTGTTCGTGTGGGTCCACTTACAAAATGCACACCTGTGTCTGTTATGAATTCGTGCGTGCGTGCGTGCGTGTGTGTGTTTTATGTATATGGTGTTTGACATTTTTGTTTCTTAACACAGCTAAGGCACAATCGCCGGCAGCACCTATATTCGACGCACTGGATGCACTCGAGGCCAAGCAGGAATCTACAGAAGCAACTAAAGAATCTAAAGAACCCTCTACAGGGACGCATACACCTTCGTTGAAGCTCTCACTGTCCACCTCACACGCAGAGCCCCCTCCAATGGACGCACAAACACTCGTGACTGAGATGAACACACGCCTTACCGATGGCAAAATTAAAGAGGCTGCAGAACTCTTTGAAGACTGGCGTAGCAGGTAATAGAATTTATATGCATACACACATCTATACATACATACATACACACACACACAATTTTTATTTTTGTTTTTTATTTTTTTGTATCTACATATGCATAGAGAACACTGTACATATTGAAACTTGAGGAATCTTTCTCTCTCTAAGAACACTGTACATATTGAAACTTGAGGAATCTTTCTCTCTCTCTCCTCTCTCATATATATATAATATATATATGTGTGTGTGTGTGTGTGTGTGTGTGTGTGTTGTGTGTCTGGAGTCATATACAATTATATACAATTTTTGATGGTATTCTTATTGTGTGCACAGCATAAACCAGATGACAATGGAGTGCAATAAGCCAGATCGTACGTTGTATAATCTTTATATGCAAGCTAAGCTGAAATTAGGTGCTGATTATGAAGAGCTTAGCGAGGTAGTTAGTGAGATGGAGGAGGCTGGATTGCCACGCGACTTGGCTGGCTACAATATACTCATTCGTGCCCTCTTCCGAAAGAAGGACTCTGGCACTGCTGAAAAGCTCCTCGAGAGGTACACACACATCTTGTGTATGTGTGTATATATGTGTGTATGTGTGTATAGTGTGTGTGTGTATCTACATATATGGTGTCATATATCTTATATTTTCTATGCACAATATCTTTAATGCTGTATAATCGTAGTACTCGGCCTGATTACTAGTCTATTCTAATCGATGATACAACTACATTAGAAGCATAACTGAATGTAAGTATATGTATGCTCTTACGAGTTCTAGCTAAAATGGTCTCTATAAATCATGCATGTATGTATGTAGGATGGAAAAGGAGGAACCACAAGCACAACCAGACCCAGATTCATATAATTGGTGGTGTTTTATGTGCACTTGATAGAAAAGTTCTCATAGCGACAATATATGAAGACAATGATCGACAAAGGATTCGAACCCAGCAGAACAACTGTTAACGAGGTTCTTCTTGCATCTGCCAGATCTCATCAAACTCAACTTGCTGGCTCTCTGCTCAAAGAGCTTAAGGTTCGTGTGTAATATATGATGTACAATGTAGTAATAGTATTGTATACGTCCATGTATGCACATTATGTCTGTGTTGCATCTATGTATTTTGAGCAGGGTCTTGGGAACATACACATAAAAGCACAAAGATATATGGATGCATAGAATTATGTTGAACTCGTATAGGAGGCTTGCATATACGGACTACTATATATACATGCTACTGGCTTCAATATTTCCTCAAGAGAGCCTAATGTACAGAATGTGTCTGTGTACGTAGTTTAAATAACACAGGCATAAGTGCGTATTATACTTTACTATAATAATGTATACTATGTCTTATTAAATATCACATATATATTGTTTTATTAACATTTGACATAGGCTTCGGGAAAGCTTCCGATGCCGATGTTGAACACATGTGCGGAGCTGCTCATGGCAGCAAGTGAAATTGACGATGCAGAATGCGCACGTTTTGCGCTCTCTGCAATCTCCGAGAGGCCAATGGCAAAGTTTGGCCCGAAGATGATCCTTGATGAGGGAACCATGATATGCGTCCTAGGCACAGGTCTGTATAGCGCGTGCACGCAGCACACACACAACGCAAACACACACACACACACAAACATGTATTTTCATCGAACAGCTGCGAGGACGGGTGATACGGTTCTATGCAACAATGCATGGGAGTCTCTGTGGAATCATACACGGGGACTGGGAAGAAATCCATCTCCAGAGGCATACCTGGCTCGTATACATGCACTGTCATTAAGCGGGGATATCACGACAGCATTCAAAGCTGTTTGGGAGTTCGAATTAGCACACGGGAAGAAAGGGATGTAGATTCAGAAGCATTCTCGCCTTTCACTTCGTTAAGGTCGCTGGCTTGTGCTTGTTCTCGAGGTAGTGCTGCAGCCCTTGATGCGGTACGTGCCTGTGTGTGTAAGCAAGCAGGTGCTGCTCTGAGTCTCTCATTGCAAGGACACTTGGTTATGCAGGCTTATTACAGGCTGGAGGAGGCACATAATAAAAACAGGGAGTTCCACTGGCAGCGATTAACTGTGTTATTATGGGATGTGCAAATTTATGGGATTCGGAGCGTGCTTTTCAAACATTTGAAGCTATTGAGAATACATTTGGCTTAAGACCGGATATTAACTCCTGTAATGCTTTGTGCATGCACTTGGAAGAACCAAGATGGTAAGCGTGTGTGTGTGTGTGTACGCTGATATACATAAGGCAGATTGTTTATCTGCGTTTTAGATACAAATACACAGTCGTGATGTCGGTATATGTCTTTGTTATCTCTATCTCTCTCTATATGTATGCATATCATTGTTTATTATTTCAACTTCGTTGTTGCCGTTGTGTTTAGACAGAGGATGCGTTGAAGGTGTACGATTACATAAAGGAGGCAGGTTCAAGCCCGACAAGTGGACTTACATGCTTCTCTGTGACGCCATGTGGTAAACAAGGATTCGAATGCGGCCCTCGATGTCCTTCAGAACATGGTTAGCTTTAAATTGGTGTGTGTGTGTTGTGTGTGTCTGTTTGTGTATACGGAGGAGCACATTGCTTATGCACAAACTTTACTGTTGAACTATGTTTCAAATTTAAGTTTTGAAAATAGACACACACAGGTCTCAACGTGTTATTAAATTCGTCAGTCGATTATAAGCTTTGTATTTGTTATATTATGTTTATGTATATACAGATATACACGTAATGTTTTACAGATGGACGTGGGGTATCTGCCATTCCGTCAAACAACGCTGAAGGTGTGGACCAGGTGCAAGCACCACGAGGACACTAACGGACTCGAGAGGCTGAGGAAGATGGAACTGGATTTGAACTACTCGTCACTGCTACTTTGCTGATGCCAGGCGAAAGCTGCTCCTCGACGTCATCAAATCCTGAACAATGTAAGCACAGCATGCACGCACGCACACAATACATGTATATGTAAAAACTTTACATCTCTCTCGATAAAGCTATCATATAATCACATATTGTATTCATCCATTATCAAAGTCGCACATGGAGAGAGTTCTCTAATATGCATATTTTGTTACTTACAGTACAGAGATGATAACGATAACAAATACCGCTTATATATAATTACGGTCAAACACGTCATAAATGTGTACATCAATGTGCATGCATGTATGTGTGTGCGTATACACACTTTGAACGTATACATTCAATTGACACATATGAGAACAGGGTTGGTGGGAGGAGTGGGAGCCAGGAATAAATAATACCTTTATTTAATTCTTTGTTTTGTTCTTAATGGTAAAATGAGTTTGTGGGAGTCTTTTTTACCTTACTTCTCACATACACTAAATTCATTCCATCTTTTTTAAACCAAGTTTAAATAATTTTTACACCATTTAATCATATATTACTAATATGTAAATAGACCATATATATATGTGATTATGCTTATATACATTTATGTGTAACACTTATGCGGACTTAAAAACCTCGCATATAAATTAATATTTTATTTGTTTAATAATCAATAATTATTTTTTGTGTGTTTATGAACGTAAATAAGTATATATAATGTAATTGTTTTTATGTCTTATAGCGCTTTTACTTTTTTAATTATTTATTTTAAATTGATTACCTTATAGGCATTAAATATAATACAATTTTTCCGTTTGAATTCTTTACCGATCCCACAAGTTGTTAACCGGTGAGAAACAAATTCTCTACCAGTACAATGCATTTTGTATATTAAATAATTTTCCATTGCATGTATAATATATCTATATACTTGTAAATGTATATTCTTTAATATATCATAAATGTATAATATTTAATTTTGTATTATCCTTTTTGGTTTATCTAAATTTAAAATATGATAACCATCATATCTTGATTTATAAGTTACCGTATAAACTTACATATTTAATATATAAAGAATACTTATGCACATATAAACTATGCTACATGTATATATCTTATGTGATCCATGAGCGCGCGCACACACGCATTCTAGTAGCTTATTATTATTGAATTGAATTTGTAGTTATTCAAAGTAATAGCACACATAGTCTTAACAAGAAAGACTTATAAAGTATTATTTAGTGAAATCTGTAAATCATATGTATCTATGATAGGATTACATTTATGACATGTGTATAATATTTCTAAATAATTAATTATTAATTAAGAAATTAAAATGTTTCTATATAAGTTAAAAATATTAATAGACTTTGAATATATATTACCCATGCACATGTATAGAGGAATTTATTTTTTTTAAAGAATAATGCATATACAATCTACTTTCTTTATTTACTAATACACATGTTCACTTATGGACTTAATTATTAAATAATAAATTATTAATTAATAGATTCTTAACTTAGTAATAGTGGGCAGGTGTAAGTTTATTTGTGGGTCTATTGGGTTAAGAATAATTAAGGGTAGGCTTAATTATTTAATGATTTAATGGATTAATAAATTTATCATTAAGTTAAACTCTTAACCCAATTTGTAATTGTGATCTTAATCTGATGAGATTATTTCTAAGCTAAATAGTTATTATTCTTAATGTAATAACTTACGATCTCTCTCAGTAATTTCTTTTTAACTTTTTAAAGTTATTGTATGTATATAATAATTCTTTTTATTTTGAAGTATGTGATAACTTAACTCTCTCTTTATAATACTCTAATACATTTAAAGAGTTTTATACATTAGTGTGTAATACATTTAAAAAGTTCTACATATTAGTGTGTATACGATAATACATGAAATCTCTTTTAAATTAGTGTGTGTAACACATAAAATCTTTTTTTTTTTTTTTGTGTATGTGATAATTTTTCTCTTTTAACTTTCTTAAATTACTGTATATGTGATAATTTAATTTTTTTCTTCACTATTTTTCTCTCAGGTTATTATTATGTCATAACTTTAAAAGAATTTAAAATAATTATCAAATGTGCTTTAATAATTAAGATGATTGTTAGATAAGGTTTAAAATAATGTTTGATAGGACTTAAGATGATTAAATAAGATTTAAGATGGTTATTAATAAAGTGATTTAAAATTATAATTGATAAGATTTAGGATGGTCATTAAATAAAATTTAAAATGAAAGTTATAAATGACGGTAATTTAAAATGATTATTTATAAGGGTAATTAAAATAACTATTGAATAAAATTTAGGATGACCGTTAAATAATATTTAAAATGGTTATTAATGAAATAATTTAAAATGACCCTTAAATAAGATTTAGAATGTGGTTGACACAGAAATATATACAATAAATTTATTTATAAGATATAGTCAAATACTTATTATGTATTATTAAACCATTTATATACAAGCATTTTTAAATAAATATATATGTTATTTGTTATGATATATAATTAATATATCATTACACTTGTTAATTATTTATAATTAAGGCTACTTATTTAGATTCTTTGGGTATATTATTTTATTAATAATACTTTTTAACTTGTGAAAAAACATAATTCTTTCATATTTCAAAAGAGAAAAAGTATATTTTATGATAATTTATTTTAAAAATATGTTAGTATAATATAATATTTTATAAATATACTAGTGATTAATACTAAATTGATATAAATGATAAAATCAAGTAAGAATATATTTAAATAAGCTTTTATTTTTATAAATGAATTAAAAATAAATTGATTACTATATTATATAGTAATTTAGTTTGTAAAGATGAATTATTATAATAGAATTTTTTTAATGAAATTGCATAGGTAATTTTTTTAGATTATGATGTAGTCATTTATTAAAAAAAATTATTAATTGTGCGCACACATTACAATCTCAAGATAATATACCAATTTTGTAAAAGTATTTTTCTTTTTCCTTTGAATTAATTTAAAAACGATTCATAAAATTATAAGAAAGTTATGTACCACAATTTATATAAATATGAATTATTATAAGAAGTCCATGTATCGTGAGTATGTGTTAAGACATGATTTACTATACAAAAAATTCAAATAAATAATTGTTCATTTAACACTTTAATTACAAGAATTATTACTCTCATTCACAAATTAATTAATTTTTTTTAACTTTAATAAGTTTTACATTTTTAATCAACATTCATTATAATAGTAAATGCCTTTATTCACATAAAAATTAACTTTTTCTTTTAGATATTAATTTCCTTCTTTTAAATGAAATGGTAGTGTTCAAGCAATTCTTACTTTTTTTTTTTTTTCTTTCTTGTTTTTAATTGAAGCTTACAGTGATGGCATTTACATTTGCTTGAGCTACTATAATGTAAAATAGACTCTGCCTTTGTTTCATCTTCTCACACTTGTTTCCAACTATAAATATGACTCACATATGCACTTAGCCAAGTGCACAATAGTTATATATGTGTGTTGTGTTTGTTCCTAACTTACAAAAAATCATAAACTTAAGATTTAAGGTGTGTTGTATCTATCAAACATAGGGAACATGAGTGGTATAATATAGACTTATGTTAATAAAGAAAGTAAAGTTTTATGTCGAAACACTTTTGAACTTTTTCCACACTTATATTATTTTTGTGACAAAATCACTTCAAAATTAAGAGTTTACCAAATGTTAATCTTATAAATTTTCATTTATAAAAACTATCCACACATACTTACCAAGTGCACATGCACAAAAAATGTTTATAAAATGTGTTTTATTTTATAACTTTATAAAATCATAAATGTAAGTATGAAATGTGTGATTTACTCATTAAGTATGAATTACATAATTGACATAATAAATATGTTTTAGTTAGGCCCTAAAGAAGGAAAAATAATTATAATAAATAAAGTCTCATTTATTTATTTTTCCCTTATGAAAGTAAAAATATATAATGAATACAAAATATGTTTTTGTTTTAGTAAATTAAGGTGCTTCTTAAACCTAATTATTTAAGTATACATTTAAAATTAAATCTTGACCATTGATATAATGAACAAGTAATGTTTCATATTTATGTGTGTGTATATATATATGTCTATGTGTGTGTGTGTTATATACATATATATAAAATACTCTAGAATTAGATTATTGTTGGTCTTTTTTGATCTCATATAATTATTATTTTTAATAAAATTTAGAATATATTTAAAGTGCACACATGTATATACATTTTAAAATTTGAAATGGTTGTTCCATTTTAATATACACATTAAAGCACTCAACAAAGCATATCCTTACGATATACTATATTATTGGAATTTTAGCTTTTTATCTTAAAACATATGTTTTCTAAATAAAAAACATTATTAAATATTCTCATTTTTTAAATATTTAAATAAAGTTTAATTAAAACATATTTTTTAAAATATCCTATATCATGTTTATCCTTTATTTTTTTTAAATGTCCTACATCATGTTTATCCTATATTTTTTAAAATATCCTATATCATGTTTATCCTATATTTTATTTAAATATCCTGTATCATGTTTATAATATTTTGTGTTTAAGGTAATGAGGCCACAATGAATATATTTAATATTTAAAGGACATACCTTAGATGGATTAAGTTTGATTTTGATGTGTATGTGAGCGTTTATTTAAAATATGTGTCGAACAAATGGCCCACCATTTAATTCTTAATATGAACTTGTCTGTACTTTATTCTCTTCAAGAGATAATAATCATATATACAATTAATATTTATATATATATGTAATAATATAATGTATACTTTTAATATACGTTCATTAGTATATTCAAATTTATATGTTGAAATAAAATATAATCTATTCAACTAAAAAATATCTTATATACTACATCACGACACCAGCTTTCCACTTATATGTGAATAGTTAACTATTTTTATATATTCAAGTATATCTAGCACTTACAATATGAAACAATAAACAAGCTCTTTGAAATCTACATGTTTCACATATATTTTAACTTATGTATAATATATATTAATAAGTTATGATATTATAATTATAAGTATATTTATATATCATACCTTGAAATCAAAATTATTATGAGTATATTTGATCTCAATGATTATTATTTGAAAAAACTTATAAATAAATATATATATTCATGTTAGCTTTGAATAAGAGCGTAACCTTGTTCTTAACACAGTATTTTTACACATACCTTCATATTAAGGATTTAAATATAAATGTATTAAATCTTTTTATAATTATAAATAATATATTCAATTAAGACATCCTTACCACTATCTACGACACGTTATTGTATTTTTTTACAATTAAAATTCTAAAACATATTTTAAAATATATTTTGTTATTGATATTTACATTAAATATAAAATATTAGAAAGTCTAAATTTTCCTGGAGAGCAAAAATGTAATTTACAAAATTTCAAAGGTATTTATATAATTTGTAGAACGTATAACTAAAGTTGACATGCCATAGAGTACATATATGTACGCGTGTGTAAGTGCTACATACACATACACATACACATACATATGTGATAGGTTATATAAGTCTTTGAGAAAGGTATATTGCTAAAAAGATTCTATAAATAGTTGCGAAAATATTTGAACTTTCTTAAACTTTAACACACACACACATAAACATATAATAGTAATAATTAACATCATTATCCAATAGAGAATAGTAAACTTTACACATGTTTCAAGTATATTTTTCATCAAATTGTTATTATAAGCTAAAAATTACAAATATATATTGCAATTCTTTATTAATGGATTACCACATTATGGATTATAACACAATGACATCCACAAAAGACACGTGTGCATGTGTGTGTTACATCAATAACACTATAATTTAAATACAATACTATTTCATGAAATGGATAGGAATAACTATAATTTAATATATAATAAATTTTTCATTATTTCATGAAATGGATAGAAATAACTATACAAGTTCCAGCTTTCACAGTTGTCCAGAGAAATGAAATCTGAGATATTAAATAATAATAAAAAACAAAAATAAAAGTAAATTCTCATTTGCTGCATTATCAAGGGCCCTTGTTCATCCTTTTATGCAACCACCTAAACCTGTTTAACTAAACCATGACCATGACTAAATGTTAATTAAACCTCTTGTTAAAAAAACAAACATCTAGTAGAAGTCCTCGTCCGCTTCTTCTTATGTGGTGGAGGCTGCTGTATATAGCTCTGTTGCTGAGAATGCTGGAGCATACTCCACATAACCTGTACATCGTCGTACGCACATAATTGTACGTCATCATACAGCATCCCTATCCCTCGACCTGTACACATGTCAAATAAATTACATAAAAAAATAATTAAAAAACTCATTAAAAAAAAGATATATTGTGGATAATGAATAAGACGTATAAATATGCATATGTGTGTGCTGTGTTTATAATATGTATATGATAGATTGAATTGAAGTCATAGATCTGGAAAAACTCAATTCTACATGCGTTCCTATCTTCTCATATACATACATATTATAAATACACCCAAGAGAGTTATGTCTATTAAAACTATAAACGACTTTATGGACTTTAAATTTATAATATAATATAACATAAAATTAATTTGAGCTTTCTTCAGTTAATTTAAAATTCATTATAAACATTCTATCATATAGATAGACAAATAATTATTATAATTACACCCAAAAAAAACTAAACACAGATCACATACGTTCTTATCGGTCATATGCATACACATACATATAAAAACTCCATATATTATATACATATTTAAACTATCCCATACTCTAAATACACCCAGAGAGAGTACACTAAAATTAAACACAGATATACACATAAAAATCTGATTTATGTATATATATATTTCATATGAATTTGAAATCAAATAGAAAAAAGAAAGTGAAATTACACATACCTCTCTTATTACAATGCATCCGGAGAACCATGCCTTGAAAAGCTCGGCGAATCGGTGAGATAAAAACTCTACTAAACCACCCCATAACGCACAGATCTTCAGGGAAATTCTCCCATAGAAGTCCCAGGAATAAATTAAACTCAGCAGGAATACAAGACAAATAAGGGTTTTCATATATAAAGGATCCACCGTCGGATCGCAACCATCCAACGACTGGTACCACTCCATGTCTGAGCCGTGAGATCTGGAAAGCTACTGTTGATCCGAGCCGCTGGAAATGAACGGTGAGATATGGCCCACGCGGAGATATCACTTTATAGGTATAGACCACGTGCGTTTTCTCGCGTCAAATATCTGGCCGTTAATTAAGTGCGCATTCAACGGCATGTGTTGAATTGGGTCCACCAGACCGACCGGCTTTAACTTTTCCTTCAAGCAAAATGTGGCCGACCATATCGTGATTCGACACGTGTCCTTGATAAGTATACAGTATCAGATTCCGATGGAGGATATTTTCTTTACTACTAAAACGTTATTATAACGTAATGTTGACTTTTAATCATGTGTACACTGTATAAGTTACAATTATACAATCTAATTAATTATAATAATAAATCTGTATTCTAAAATGTTAATTATTATGTACACACACGCACACGCACATAAACATCTATCAAATTCTTATTTGAAATGTTTCACAATCATCAGGTATATACACAATTATACGTCTTGTATGTGTTTGTGTGTATTTTGATGTAGATATATACTTAATCACACTATTTTAAGATTATTAATATAGTTAATATAGTTTAGAGTCAAACACCAAGATTTGATATGCATTTGTCAGATTATTTACATGAGACAATGTCATTATTATAACATAAAGCTTGATTTAACGTGTAACTAATCATATAATACGAAATTTGTACGCATGCATGCATGTAGTCGTATGTACACCCACATATATTCCTATATCAGCAGAACATATTAAATGTACGTATGTATGTATATCTTATATATAATGTAGCCATCGCACACACCCACACACACGGACGCGCGCACACACACACACACGCAGAAATATGTTATTGTATAAAATGGCAGTTGAATCTAGTCTATAACATTTTATTATAATTATATTGTAGTGTATACACCAGTTTTTATTTGAAATGTTGTATAATATGTTTATATAAAGTCAAAGTTAAGTTAAAAATATAACTAGTAAAGTGTGTCAGATTCTTCTAACTCTAACAAGCTTTTGTTAATGTGTGTATGCTCTGTGTCTCATGCATCCATACGTAAGTTATACATATCTACGTATGTATAACTTACAGTTTAATTATGTTATAAAAATATAGTGGACCAAAGACCAAACCTGGAAACTGTTAACACCTATGTAAAGGTGCAGCATACACGTCTAGATCTTCATAGTCACCTTGTATCGTCATTTGACGGATTTCCTCTGGCGAAAGTTCGTCCTGTAAACATATGAGTATTGAGTCTGCACGGCATGTGGTGTGTGTGTGTGTCTATACACACACACACACATATATATATATATAGAGAGAGAGAGAGCTCACAGTTCGAAGCGTGCGGCGAGGTGGTCCGGCTATGTCCGGAAGCATCACGGGGTTCATAGGCAGGATTATCTCCTTAACCTCCTGTTTGACCATATTTGAAAAATAATTAACATAAAGTAGGTAGAATAACAACGAATGGTGTGTGTGTGTGTGTGAGAGAGAGAAGTACAGACACACAATCATACGTGTATATATATGTCAGCACGCACACGCACACACATACATCCCCAGTCATTTTAGTCCGTAGTTCAAGTTCAGAAGTTAATCTCTCCAGAATGTGTTTGTTATTTTGAAGTCCTTCCATAGCCATCTTTTCCGTCTCATCAATATACTGAGAAAATAAACAAATAATTAAAAGAAAAAAAAACAAACAAAGCAATGCAGATTCCTACCCGTTGGATTTCTCTCCCAACAAGATCCGAAATCTCCAAGTCCATTGGCATCACAACTGAGTTAGGACTATTCCACTGTACACAAATACAAAATTAACCATTTATAGATTACGTACAACACGAGAGAGAGAGAGAGAGAGAGAGAGAGAAGAGAGAGAGAGGAGAGAGAGAGAGAGAGAGAGAGCCTACATGCGCGTAGTATAGCTGATCAGGTTGAGACCGCTGAAAGAGTGGCTTCTCCACGACTCCCAAAAGCCCCAACTTGGGATTCCCTGGATGAACTGCACACTCCCGAGCCAGCTGCAGTAGTTATATATAGTGAGTAATACAAGAAAACACACACCATATGCTGGTTACTTCTTAACTACAAACTCATTGCACGATATACACACTACCTACCGCAGAAATCTTGGCAAGATCTTTCATCCAACCATCAGTGATATCATCACCGAGTAAGATCTTCTCGGCACCGCGACCACCGTGTGCAACCACCATTTGAGCTCTATAATACCCAATGGTACCCCCATAATCCAGCATTTCCTCCGATGGATAAAACACAGAGAGTGCAGATTCCTTGCCCCGGGTAGCAAGTGTGTGAATGCGTGCCAGTCAAAGCGTGGAAATATATGTGCTAACAGAATATGCCCCGCTTCATGTACGGCCAGTAGCCTCTTCTTCTCCCGTTCTATCTGAAGAAACCCATCTATATATAAAAATATAGTAAATAGAACATAAGTAGTCTAATGTTCAAGTCCATACAAGTAACTCGTCCGAGGTGGGCATGGGACAAACTACAAGAGTGACAAAGCTCTACATACACGCACCTTTTGTTCTACTTCTCTTGTTCTTCTTCAGTTACTGTCATGCCTATTCGTTCAAATAGCTGCTTCTCCAACACATCCAGAAGATCACTCTGAGATATGTATATAATCGTCCTTTCTGTTTCTGTAAAATCAAGACATCAGTAAGGTATGATTGTACTATATGTATAGTATACATCAATTATGTGTATAATATACGTGTGTATTATATATATGCTAAAGTTGCGTGTGTGCATATGTATATACGATACAGAAATGAATATGGTGATGCTGTTAACGCGTCTAAGTGCCTTATGTGTGTGCCTGTATGTATGTGTGTGTGTTTTAGTATAGATACTATAATTACCGCATTGACAGAAACTTCATCGACAAAATTCTTTAAATCGGCTCCGGAGAATCCTCGAGTACGATAAACAACCTGATATAAATAGAATTAAGCTTAAGTACTTAGTAAATTAAATAGCAACATTATGATAATACTTTATAGATTATGGTTATCAATACATGTGCTAAATAACCCATATACATACAACAAATACAAAGATGTACGATGCGTATACAGTTACATATATACACACATGTATGGTATAATGCGTAACTATTTGGGTACATAGATATGCATAGATGTATAAACACTTCGTTACGCATTAGACTACACACACATACCTTTTTGAAGTCTACGTCGTCTGCCAAGGTGTACTTTTCAGCGTGGACATGGAATATTTTCAGTCTTTCTTCTTCTTTTGGTAATCCTATGAGAAGCTGACGATCGATACGTTGACGTTGTAAAAAAGCTTCATGTAGATCATCTCGGCGATTAGTCGCACATATTAAAATAAAAGCTTGCCTTCTAGAAAATCTATGGACTTCAGTATCTATCTCCCTGTGCATAATTTCAAAAATTGGTAATAATTATTGCATGTATGCATGTATCTGTAATGAGTATACATGTGTAATGCAAGTGATTTGCACACGTGTATGACATGTTCAGTGATCTATTTATATACGTATGTCAGTATAGGGCTTATGTGTATTGCTATTATATATCTTTGTCAGGCTTTTACGTACCCTCCATCTAGCTCCCTTAACAGTTGTTTAAATGTACGTAGTCTTTTAGGGTCGTCCTCTACATGCTTCCCTGCTAAAGCATCAATTTCGTCGATAAAAACAATTGAAGGTGCCTATAAAACAAACATTCAGTACAAAGAATATGTTTGCATACACATCCACACAAACAAGTGTGTGTACACACGTGGCAGTGGTAATAAGACACGCTCTCTATAATAGATTATCTATGAATGTATAAGCTGACTTGTACTACTAGTTAGTAATGTAGTGATTGGTATGCATATATGTATGTATGTATCTATCCATCTATTTATCTATCTATCTATCCATACACACACACACACACACACACGTGATACGTACATTAGCCCTGGCGGTGAAAAAAGTTCAAATATTTTTTGAGGACCAGGGATATCGGAGTCCCCAAATTCTGACCCTGACGCAAATATAAAAGGAAGCTTTAATTCTCTTGCCATTGCTCTTGCTATATGCGTCTTTCCAGTCCCAGGAGGCCCATGTATAAGGATTCCCTGCATATAAACATCAAATGTGTGTGTGTGTGTGTGCCTGCATATATGTAGGCATATTCATTTACGTACAAATCTATGTATCTACATTGATCATGTAACTATTTCTGTATGGACATGTAGATTAATATACACACAAACACATATGTGTGTACGTTATGTATGTATGCATATAAGACATATTTTCTTACCCGAGGGAAGAAGATAAATTTGTCGTAGTACCTCATAGGATCACTCAAGTAATTACTAACTTCCTCTACCACGCTCCAAACTGCGCTGCTAACTATTACGTCATTGAAAGTTGGAAATCCTGCTTCTTCTGCATCTGAAGGCTAAAACCATCTTATTGTGTGTGTAGTATGTGTGTGCGTTGCACGCGTGGCTGTAGTGAAGTTCCAGGACTTATATATTTGTATATGCATGTGCATACACAAAATAACATACATGTATGTGTCTTCTACACACACACACACACACATATATACATACCAGGATCATATTTGAATAGTTCTGACGCATAAGGTCGACGATTTTCTCCTCTGCGTTCCGACGAAGGTTGAAGAGTTTGTTGTCTAGCATGTAAATAACGAATACACACGGCAGAAGAATAGCATACGCTCGTAGAACGGAGAAAAACCGGCTCTGTGGAAGTACATCTACTTCCACTTCACATCTTTGAAGTGTTTCGTTTAAGTATGGATCAGCTGGCACATCCACCTTCAAAATAAATAATACACACACATACATATTTACACGCATACACGCTTTTGTATGTACGGAACAGCTATTAGATGTATACGGAATACATATACACTATAGAGCACCCTGTATGAGAGGGAGGGGAGAGAGAGAAGAGAGAGGAGAGAGACAGAGACAGAGACAGAGACAGAGATAGAGAGAGACAGAGAGTCATACCATGTACTCTGAAGGAAATCCTTCTTTCATAGTTGCATACACTGTTGACATATCATGGCTGAAAATGGCACTTTCAACCTGCATTACAATTGACATTTGTTTGCTACGTACTACAAAATTGTGTGTGTGTGTGAACATATACCTCCATATTCTCCACTTTCTCAAAGAACTTAAGATAAGGAAGCTTAGGCCTGTATTTCCACCATGTCTTCGCAACCCAGAAGGCTCTACCAAATCCAGGAATGAACCTTTCCTGTTTTTCCTTCATTATAGACTTCTTAAGCTCCTCTCTGTCGAGCAAAACAACGTACTTGCTAGTTAAGCGTCCATGTTTTCCTTTTCCGTTCTTTCACTGAGCAATTTGTCCAGTTTAGCCAGCCTCTCTTTCCATGAAAGACTTTTAGGTTCTAAAACATACATGGAAACACCAATTAATACTGAATCTATGTATGTGAACACATACATCGTGTGTCTATCTCTGTCTCTCTGTAGAGAGAGAGAGTTCCATGTAGTATATCATGTGCACAGACCGCCATGGTATTAAACACAACACAGGCGTGTGTGATGTAAGGTATTGAAGTCTATATTTAATTCTGTATAATAAATAGCTAAAATGCAAAGTACTGCTATTGATTCTATTTATTAAACAAAAATTTGTGTGTGTGCGTGCGTCTCTATGGCGATTGCGTCGACATAGGTGTGTGCTACAGAGTGATAAAATGTTCCTTGTCTAAACACGGAGTGGCTGTGTGTGTGTCGTACACACACACACACACACACATATATAACCTTCAGAGGCTTCTTTAGGTGCTTGATCATCATCATCGTCCTCCCATGCATGCTCCCCAACATAATCTGGATCATGATGGTACTTGCCATCGGGTCCTAAGACATGTTTCTCAACACGAAGACCATCTGGAAAATTTTCTCTCCACTGAAGTTCTCTACCCTGTTAAACATATATTAGCATTTCTACATTGTATTATCTTAATAACAACTCAACTTACTTGCGAATGATCTCTGGTGTTGGTTCAGGAATTTTGGCTTCTAAGTATGCTTCCGCAATTTCGTTTGCAATTCTCTTCGTACTACGTGGTCTAATTGCTAAGGCATATATTCCTTGAAAAGAGCCTATTACCAACAGAAGATACAGTACAAGTGCTCCAACGTGCTGTGCATCCCACTGCTTTGTTAAGTAGCTAATTAGTAATTAAAGATTTAACCGACAAAAGGTTATTGAAAATTAAAAGTTCAATCAAATATAGTTTGGTTATTTATACATGTCAATCAGTATATAAACATTGTTACAATATATGTTGCTGTGTTTGTGTATGAAACATATGTCGGCTATTGTAAACTACGCGTGGGTGTGACTATGAAGAAGACATCTCTCTCTCTCTCTGCGGCCAATGGTCATATTTATTCATTTCCAATATATAGTATATAATACACCCACCTACAGTCACGCAGGTCTCTCTTTTATGTGTGTGCATATATAGATATGTGTTTCGACGTGCATACACAAAAACGCTACAAAAAAAACTCCAAATGCACACAGACACACACGCACAAACAAAATTAATCAAATAGCCTCGTACTCCGAATATTAATACTCACATGTACCATAGTTTTGCGATATTACTGTAAAACTACTTCAACATGTGTGTGTGATATAATGTGTAGAATACTGTGCATATATGGTTTTCTTCATATCTTCATTTTGAATATATACTATGATATACATAATACACCATGCATATTCACTTCTAAAATACATATAATATCTACATGCACTTACTATGTGCGAAGTCTACAAACCCATATATGCTACAATATAATAGCACACATATGGACATGCAACTGTCTCTCTCTCATTTACCTTCCAGTTTTCCCAGCGGTGCCAAGAAACAATTCGGGGCCATGTCTTGGACCTAAACTCGGAAAGAACCTGATTACCTTCATCCCTGGCAACTCCCAACCTCTCTCGCAAATCCCGCGCGCCAGATACCGCTGCTTCACCGCTCTCTCTCAAGAGCCCTAACCTCGCAGCCACATTCTCCCGCAGGTCCTCTAGATCGATCCCGGCTTCGGACTTGAGCTCCCTCACAAGCTGCGCACGGTACCTGACCGCCCCGCTACGGAATGCGGCCTGCAATCTACCTGTTCCTGGACCATTGCCATCGCTTACTGGAT
Organism: Selaginella tamariscina; assembly: GCA_003024785.1. NCBI lineage: Eukaryota > Viridiplantae > Streptophyta > Lycopodiopsida > Selaginellales > Selaginellaceae > Selaginella > Selaginella tamariscina. Next base: position 59,124 of record PUQB01000294.1, read on the forward strand.
CGATCTGTGACGCTCTAGGGCGAAATATGTACCGCGCAGTTCTTCTCCGGGGCAAGAATCCCTGTGCACAATACCTGGCAGTGTGAAATGCTGGCTGTAAGCTGTGAGTCCGTGCTGTTCCTGGACCGCCATAGTTTACTGCTTCGAGCTGTGATGCTCTAGGTCGACATCTGTACCTGAATCTGCTGGCACACTTCTCCCCGGTAAGAGTCCCTTGCAAGCAGGCACTGGAAGCTGCAATCCGCGCGTCTCCCGAGCGTACAGGCCCCCTGCAAGAGCCTGCATTCTTGCAATGCTCTTGCTGTGGATTGGGTTTAGGGTTTATGCAATTATTATGAAATTATAAGAAAGAAAAAATGTTTTTTTTTTCATTTCATAATATACATAATGTGTTATAATGTAAAAAAGTATGTAAGGTTCCATGTATATACTGTATGTATACTCTGCCGTAGAGGTGCTATGTGGCGCTAGGATTCAGGCACATAATCTGGGTGCTAGCTAATCTGGGCTAGATAATCTAGGCACTAGGATTTACCTGCTATCAAGTAAACTAACCGGGCATAGACACATAAGACCTGATTGATGCCTAAATCCTAGCGCCACATGGGCACTAGAATTTACCTGGCACCAAGTAAGTTAATCATGATGCAGACACTTAGTATAAATACCTTGTAAGATATTTGGTATTCACTCCTCTTTCAAGTATAAAAAATTTATCCACATAATAAAATTAAGATTTTCATTTTATGCAATGAAAAGGAGTTTCACACACACACATATGTATGTACATGTGTGCGCACACACATATATACACACTCCAGCCGTTGTATGTGTGAAGTGATATTCAAGTTGGAATAAACACCTTATATATATATCTTGCCGACATAAGGTTTATGGGAATATACTAGAATGGTCCACGTGTTCTACATGCGTATGTATATTAGTCGCATTATTTCCTCAAGACTTCAAGGTAGTGGCTATGGCGGGAGGTCCTAGGGTTTCAAGCGTCTTCGTCTCGGTATGGCTTCTCTTCTTCCTCCTCACGGCCGCTATGGCTACGGCGCTTCAACCAGGTACGCAAAAATTCGTTCTCTTTCCGTGCATAGCTAAATATGTATGCAGGTGCAAAAATCTCACTCAAGAAGAGGCCGCTTACTGCGGAGCGTCTTAAATTGGCTGTTCAATCTGTTCCTCGCAAGGCCCAGGCGATTTTGGCTATGGCGACGGAAATCGGTTGTTCAGCAACAAGGCGGATTATGAGCCCTTGAAGAACTACCTCGATGCACAGTACTATGGCGAGATCGGTATTGGAACTCCTCCGCAGAATTTCACTGTTATTTTCGACACCGGAAGCTCTAATTTGTGGGTTCCCCTTCTCGATGCATCTTCTCGGTAAGATTTGTAAAAAAGTGCTTCTTTTATGATTGATGTATGATTGATATATGAATTGTTTATATTGTTATCTATCTGTGTTGATATATTGTATTTCTCTGTAGCCATCATGCTGGCTTCATCATAAATACAAGTCGAAGAAATCCAGCACCTATAAATCAGATGGTATCTAAACGATTTATTTACATATACAGCTTGAGCTGTAACTAAACTACTTTGTACCAGGGACATCTATTGCTATCAAGTATGGAACGGGTCAGATGGCTGGCTTTTTGAGTATTGACGATGTTGCCATCGGGGATATCGTGGTCAAACGTCAGGTTCGTAATTATTATTCACGTATATTACGACGCGCTTGTTTGTGAGATACGTAATCTATTGTTTAACACTAACGTGCATACGTAACTTAATTTGGCAGAAAGGGATCGTTTACTTGTTTAGTTTTATATTGTTAACATTATCTAACTGGTTATTCACTTTTTACGTAGACCTTTGCTGAATCAACTAGTGAGCCTGGACTCGTCTTCCTTGTTGCTAAGTTTGATGGCATTCTTGGACTTGGATTTAAAGCTATCTCGCAGGGTCAAGTCACTCCCGTGTGGTATGGGATTTAAAGAATATGTTCATCTACGTATACATACGTACATACATACATACATCTACATCTATATCTATGTCTATACATACATACATACATAGATATAGATGTACATGTCTATGTGATATATCTACATATTCTGTATGTGAAATAATTTGATTTTTATAATTGTTGTCAGGTATAATATGTTACAGCAGAAGTTAGTGGATAAGCCTGTCTTTTCTTTCTGGCTTAACCGGGATGCTTCTGATGAAGAAGAAGGTGGTGAGATTGTCTTTGGTGGGGTTAACAAGGAGCATTATAAAGGCGAGCATGTATACACACCCGTTACCAAGGAGGGTTACTGGCAGTTCAATATGGGTGATGTAAGCGTTAATGGAAAAAGCACAGGTATAATAAATCGTCAGACAACTGCATTATGTATCTGAATACATATGTATCATGCTTATGTGTGTTACATTGTCTCTCTATTGATTTCACTAAATCTAGATAGTCTCTCTACCTCTTTGTGTCTGGCGAGATACTATATTTATTTGTTATTGTTGTTTACAGGCTTCTGTGCAAAAGGATGTGCTGCAATTGCGGACTCTGGGACTTCATTGCTTGCTGGTCCAACGGTATGAATGATATAGTTTATTTTCTTCTTTGTTAATAAACATTATGTCACGTTGTTATTGTTGTTTGCAGGGAGTTTTGCTCAGATCAATGAGGCTATTGGTGCCACGGGTCTTGTTAGCGAAGAATGCAAGATGGTGGTTTCACAGTACGGTGATCTGATTGTTGAGCTTCTTCTTTCCGAGGTAACTGATAATGAAAGTTACTATTTATATATTTGAAGTATACTAATTGCGGCTCCTTTCATAGGTGACTCCTGATAAAGTTTGTGCTCAAGCTGGAGTGTGCACCCTTTATAGCAACGATGCAGAGTATGTGTGTCCGTTAAACATATTTATCATGTTCATTATATATGTGTATATATGTGGTCATGTAGGCCTCGTATTGCGAGTGTTTTGGAGAAGGAGAAAGATAACAGGGTGGGTGACGACGTCATGTGTACAGTTTGTGAGATGGCCGTCGTTTGGGTGCAGAACCAGCTTAGACAGAACCAAACTAAAGGGAGATCATCGATTACTTGAATCGGGTATGGTTTATCTCTTAAATATTATTAAATAATTTTTTGGCAGTACATTAATGTAATATTATACTGATGTTTTTTCTTTAGGTGTGTGCGTTTGCCAAGCCCGAACGGTCAGTCCGTGATTGACTGCGATGCAGTACCGTCGCTTCCGAATGTTGTATTCACTATTGCCAATCACACCTTCGAATTAACGCCTGAGCAGGTTGGTTTATTCTATGGCATATATGGGATTGTTCTTAATAAATGGGAAGCAAGCAAAGTTTTAACCAGATTTATGTTGGTTTGCAGTACGTTCTGAAGGTTGGTGAAGGTCCAGCGGCTCAGTGTCTTAGTGGTTTCATGGGATTCGACATGCCACCTCCACTAGGACCACTCTGGTACGTAATTAATCCGTATACTATGCATTTTAATTATAAAACAGTATAAAAATTATTGTATTGTTTTAGTTAAAATGTCTAGTTATATATCATATATGTATATGCATAATGAGATGGGTTAATGGTTCAGGATTTTGGGGATGTGTTCATGGGGGCATACCACACCGTATTTGATTTCGGAAACAAGCGTATAGGTTTGCTGAAGCAGTCTGAAATGTGATACACAAATGACTTAAAGACTTCAGTGTAAATAATGTTTTTTTATTTTGTTATTATTTTAAGAATCTTAAATATAATTATAAGTTACTAAGTGGACTTAAAATATAAAAATAATAAAATTTGAACCATTCATTTAACTATGAAATATCTAGTAAAGAACGTACATCATCAGTGGGAATCCAACAGCTTAATTTGTTAAATTTAGGTTTGTGATTAAACTGAAATGGGTGAGGCTTTTAAAGTCCATTTAAATAAATAATGACAGACTGTTAGCTTAGTATATAATAATATAAATGTATACACTAAGAACTACTCACATTTGAAAACGTATAACAATGCTGAATTAAGTAAGAGAGTAATTAACAGTATATACAGAAAAACATCAGCATGCATTAAAGACAGGAAAGTAAGACACTTCAAAATGGATTAAACACATATAGATGAATTTAAGAATTAATAAAGTTATTGTTGAGGTTTCACATAGCAAGGGCTGTGTAGCACGTACAAGCCATTCTGCGTCAGACTTAGGCAAGTGAGGGCCAAGCTTCTCACGGCATCCAGCATGATAATCATCCACCCATTTTATCTCTTCCGGGCTAAGTAATGCCAGGTCTATCAGCTTCCTCTGGAACGGAACTGCAACGTGTAGGTTTAATATGTATGTATACGCCTTATGCGTGTGTGTGTGTGTGTGAGAGAGAGAGAGAGGATAGCTAACACACACACACACTTATACACACAAAATGTACGTGCATATCAGCGTGATACATACCCAAGTTATGTGTTCAAATGAGAGGTAGCCTTTGTCAGCGAAATTATAATCCGTTTTTGCTTCCTTAACAATAAGAACATTCTCCAGTCTCACACCGAAATTCCCATCTTCGTAATATCCAGGCTCTGCCACACAGAGTTTCTTAGATGTGTGTGTGTGGGTGTGTGTGTGTCTGTGTGTGTGTGAGAGAGAGAGAGGCACCATCAGTAACTGTCATTGAAGCTTGCAAAGGGACATTCCGAGCTTGCGGCTTAAAGCTAATAAGATGAGGTCCTACAAAATGAAAAGGAAATATTATTAAACTTAACATATATATATGTACTCCATATCCTGTATGTACGAATATATATACATGTATGCATATACCTTCATGCACGTTAAGATAGGAACCAACACCGTGCCCTGTTCCATGTCGGTAATCCAGCCCACTTTGCCACAAAGGAACTCTGGCCAGCACGTCTAGTGCATGACCTACAAATAATAATACAATAAATAACAGTCTAAACTAATGAATTAACATTACCAGTTGTGCCATTTGGGAAAATGGCAGAATCAAGTGCGATATGTCCTTTCAAAACCTGAAATATACAATTTTTCAACTTATTAAAATATGCTCGCTCTTTGTACACGTGTGCGCGTCTGTGTGGTGTACATTGTTCTTATACCTGTGTATAACACGCCTTTTCATGAGGTGAAGGCTTACCGAAATGAACAGTTCGTGTGATATCTGTTGTCCCATCCAAATACTACACAGCAACATTAGAAACTACACACATATATACACACAAGATACATTATATATATATATATATATATACTATCTCTATAATCACGTGTACACACGATACATATATACATAAACGAGTATACAGACTATTTACCTGTCCTCCTGAATCACAAGATAGATCATATCCGGTCTAGTTCTGCACAGCTTCCAGGCTTTGCAGATAGTGAATAATTGCAGCATTTGGTCCAACAGAGGAAATGGTCTCAAAACTGAGTCCCTTAAAGTACTGCATAACCGTATTATACTATATATGCAATGTATATTTAATGCTATACCTGTTGTTTTGAACGAACTCCTCAAGTTTGTCGCTCCAGAAACTTCCGTCAGCTGATCGACTTCTCTATAGAGTGAAAATAAACTGAGTAATATACATGCACACATACATTATACATACAGTATCAACAATAAAACATTTGATAACTAAATGAGTAGCTAGGGGTTATGCTTTATAACCCGTTAGACTTACGATGCTTTACGCTTATGGGAATTTTTCGCCTCCAAAAAATACCCAGGAGCACCATATATTTCTTGCATCTGCACACATGATGAGATCGGATATTAAACACAGACTATACATACATAGTATACATCTAGAGAGAGATATACGTGCATGCGTGAGTGTGTTTAATAAGTACCTGGGCATCAAGCCATGCAAGATACGAGACCACCGCAACCCCATCACGACATGAGAGTTCCGCAACCCATCGAGTTCTGCAGGATGCTGCATATTCCGGAAGCCGAGGTTAACGTACATACGTAATATACATCGTCTATATGTGATATGTGATTTGTGCACCGCAGAGGGAGAGAGAGGAAGAGAGGGAGAGAGAGGGAACATATATGTAGACGTATATATACGTAGATATATGTGTGTTCGTATAGATCGGGTTTAACAATATGACTTGCCTTTAAAGCCTTCGCAAGAGCTATAGGTGATTGTGGACACAACTCGACGAGCAGGTACATTGGGATAGAGCTTAAGTGGGCAGGTATTCGGATCAATCCAAATTAGTCTCGAGTCATCCGGGGAACCAGCTGAGCTTCAACGTCCTCTACCACCTTCTCGTAATCCTTAATATAACTTGATTATCGCTTAAGTACTTCTCAACCTGTCCTCAAAACCACTCTATGTCACAAACACACACACACACACAATGTTACCTCTGGAGTTACTTTGCGTTTATCCACATAATACGAAGCGGAATCGAGAGTCACAATAGAAAAGCATGTACAACAGGATTGTACATAACATCAGCGCCTCGTAGGTTATAAAGCCAAGCAACCTGGAAAATTAGATATGATTATCACCATTAGTAGATGTGCAGACATATATATAGATATTGGGTGTGTACTATGCACATGTATTATTTAAACACGAGAAAAAACACAACTTACCTCATCGAGAGTGGAGATAATGATTGCAAAGGCTTTTCCTTCAGCAAGCTTAGCACGAAGATCAGCAAGTTTCTCCCCGATCGAACGGCCAGCAAACTCCAGTGGATGAATATCAACGGGTGAGAGCTTCGGCATCGGACGGTCTTTCCAAATCTCGTCCACTAGATTACGCTCCGTTTAACCAGTTTAATGTTCTTCTTGGCGAAGACCTCTTGCCACTTTTCGCCATTTGACACGGATATGCACCATGGATCCAAACCAACTGTAGCATTGCTTTCAAGATTCTGCAAAGAAATGGTATAGACATGTATGTATGTAGATGGTACTGTGTGGTCATGTTATTAAACGGAGATACTCTCTCTCTCTCTCTAGAATAACATGACCACACAATACCATCTACTTGATATAATCTCAGATGACTTCAAACAAATAAAACTATGAATTGGTGCGTGTTTGCGTCTTAAACAGTTGCAACTATGTAGAATAATGAAATATATGACTCAGCATTTATATCAACAATAAGAACAGTATTGTGTGAAATTATATATAGTACAACATATACGACCACGATACACACTACACACACTTGTTTTCTTACGTCAGCTAACCAGCCTCCACAAGTGGGTCTTCTCCAATACGCATTAGTTTCCAACGGTCACTTAATTGTTGAGTAGCTTGAAGAAAATATCGACCATCAGTCCACAACAAAGCCTCGTTCTTTGTGATTAAGGCTAAACCTGGAGATAAATTGATTGCATTATAATTGCAAGTGTGTGTGTGTGGGTATTGCGTACCAGCGCTCCCAGTGAATTTGGATACGAATTCACGCCTTTTGTCTCTATCCGCAACGTATTCGCTCTGAGAAAAGACAAAGAAATCAATATGTTCCAATCTACAATTATTGGTTTTGTAACACACATTGTGATACTGTTGAATCACATATTGCTAAATAGGTAAACGAGATATACAGTGAATGCAATTACTGTATAGTTAAAATCGCTGTATAATAAAGAAAAAAGCTAAGATTTCGTACATACCTGATGAGCGTCTTCAGACGGAACAACGAGCGCATCCAGAGGAGGATCGTATGAAGCCATGAGCGCCGCAGCAGGTCCAATGGATCCTCCATGCCACTAAAACCCTAATTAGATGAACCCTAGAGTAAACTTTAATAATGTCTTATTCTTTTTACTAATGTTTTACTATATGTTTATTACAATTATGTAATTTATTTTAAAATTATATTATTATTAGTCTAATTGTTCTTAATATATTTTTAAAATAGAATTTATACATATGTAACATATTTAAAACACAGATATCATATAATCTAGTTCCATTTTCACATATACACACATAGAACATAAAAACATCTGTAACATATAATTTAAATAAATACCTAAGTGTTCATTGTTATCTTATCTTAATAATAAGATATTATTAGCATACATTCTTATTATATCTTTATTTTGATAGAATATTATAAGATTAAAATAAAACTTAAGCAATTCAATTAGATTTTATTTAGCTTTTTATTAAAAATATAATAGTAACAAACTTAAAATATTTTAGTAATATCTTATGTGGTGATGATAAGTATATGTTAGACTTGCTTACCTTAAACATAAAATATTATTAATATATTGTAAAAATTAATACTTGTAAGGTTTGAATTATGTATATATTATTAAATAAATTGAACAAGAATAAGACTGGCGACGTGATATTTTGAACAAGAATTATTGAGAGTTACACGTTGGCTTAACATAGCAAAACCACAGTATTAAATACGTGAACAAGAACTATCTATGTGTGTATACACGCATTCTCGTCTATATTGAATATATATATATATACATACACACACACACACACACATATATATATGTGTGTGTGTGTGTGTATGTATGTATGTATATGTATATGTATATGTGTGTGTGTGTTGTGTACATATAGATACCTGCAAATCATTTTATATCTAAGATTCTAAACTATAATAAACTTAAGAATATACCGAATATATTTGAGAATATATTATTTATTTTTATAAATTTTTTATATAGTAAAACTACTGTAGATAGTAATTATGCAGCTTATTAGATTATATTAAATTAAGCCTACAAAGAAAAATTCGAACCACAACACTATTTAGCGCCAAGGTTATTAAACTATGTAAATTATTAGATTACACAATATTAAATTATAAGAGTTTAACTATACTTACGATTATTATCTAAACTTGTCATTTGAATTTATTATTTAATTTTATATTACAATCTAATTTGAAATTTATTACATAAGTGTAAACTTCAAAATAGATTATAATCGGAAGTTGACTATAAATAATAAATTCTGAACTCCATTAATCAGTAAATAATATAATATAATTATATATATAATTCATATATATATGTATATATAAGCAAGTATAAAGTAGTAAGTATTATATATTTGTTTATATAAATCCTAAAATCGTAAAATTGAGTATTACTTTTTAAATTCAATGATTTAATATTCCCTTATCTAGATTTTAGACTACAATCTATTCTATTAGAACATTTATAAACTATATATATATACTCGTAACACATGTAGAACACATATGTTTAATTGTAAAAATTATAATATGTTTTGATGTGTATATGTGCTAAGAAGCTTATATTCAGTGCAGTTTAAAAAATATATATTTAGGTTACACTTGTCATGTTTTACTTATCCTCTCGGTTTAATAAAGTCACATAATAATTCGGATGAGCATTTACGATGTATTTTAAACTTTAAAATGATACATCTTCTTATTTATGTGTTAATAATTAAAAAATAAATAAAATTTAGCTATTAAATAAGAAAACTGAAGAATGCTCAATAATTGATGTTAAACCAAAATGTTAAATCTTAATTTTAATTTTCCTGTAGATTCTCAATATATTCTCTATAGTTTTATAAAGCACACAGCACAATTTGACATAAGTATTTGGACTATTAATCGGATACTTGAATTTATTTGTATAATTAATTTCACAATGATTATGTATAAAATATTTTAAGACATATTTAAGTATGGTATTTATTTCATTAAAAGATTGAATATTTGAGCTAGTAATTTTTTTGACCTAAGAGTTTACTTAAGAAGTTTTAAGTTTAATTATAATTATAACTAATGGACCTTATTGCATTAGTTTTTAAAACTCTTAAAGCTGTTTTCTAAGTGTTGCTCACATGTAATGTGTTATCACATGTTGATTATAGAACTATTTTAAATACAAAATATAAAACAAGGACTATAACTTCTTATTTAATTAGTTTAACTTTCTAAGAATGTATCATATCTACCATGAAGTCTTATTATTTAATAGTTTTAAATTTTTATATATGTGTGTGTGTTATTAATATATAATCTTGTGGCTCATTATCAACTACAGTTTTGAAATAAAAAAAAAACAAACTTTATTTTAACGATACACATATTATATAGTTTTAAATTTTTGTATTTTAAATATCATATTGCATTATGTGTTATGTTGCATAAGCATATTATACACCCCAAATCTTTAAACATATTAAAATTTCATGACTTAGTTTTATATCAAAATTCTATGAAATTTGTTTCATCATTGTTACTTTGTGTATAACATGAAATACAATGTCATTTATGAACATTTAAAAAGCAAATAAACACTTGCATATGACCTCTTTCTCATCATGTTTAAGTAACATACTAAAAACAATATCTCTCATGTTAAACAAATCATACATCAATTACACAATGGAACATAACATTATTATAAAGCTCATTACTTTTCAAACCATGAAAAAGGGACGAGTTTATGGAATGTAAGTTATATGTTTACTTAGAGTTCTTGAATGTATAATAATAATCATTCTTAAATATTTAAGTGTATTAAGTAGGATTCTTTTTCAAACATGATTAATTCTGCCACTTCTCTTTAAGACAAAGAAAGGTGACAAGATTAATCACGCTATCCCTTCCATGCTGGTGGGCGGGAATAATCCTGTCCACAACGCTCTCATATGAATAAGTAAAAATTTATAGATTTTATATATTTAGAAGTCAGTTAATGTATTTTAGTAGGTAAGTGCGGTCATGATAAAAATTCTGAACACTTTCTCTACTTTTAAAAATGTCAATGTTTAATTTAAAAACAAAATTAAGCTAGAAAAAATTAACAAAACTAATGCTAATCACTTTTATGGAGTTAACAAAAAATTCACATAATATATTCTTATACATGAAACCAAGTACTTCATAATCATCATTCATTAAGTCATTAACTTAGTTGGTAAAGGCATCACACGACTATGAAGTTATTAAGGATTATGTTTTGACAAAACTTCAATATAAATTCAAACATTTTGTCAAAACATCATATTCAAAACATTTTGTCAAAGTTTATGTTGGAGGCTTATAATTAATGTTATATATCATCCCCTAGAAACACCTTTGCATTAAAATGGGCATGATAGGTCAATAATTAGCACTTAATTACTAATGAATTAAATATTTAATGCTTAATAATAATTAATCATTATTTTATAAATTAAAATTTACTAACTAAATTATACTCATATTCATACATTCATTAGCTTTGACATCATAAATAAATACTTTAGAAAAGTATATTTATTTGTTTACATTAATTTATGACAAATACATGTAAAAACTAGATTCTAATGTCAAAGTGGACTTCAAAAGTTTTTTTAAAATGTAATAATTACAAAAGAATATTTTATACTTAACAAATAATAAGAATGTTCTAAATATTTGAATAATATTTGTAAACCTTAAACTTGTCATCCATGCTTACAGGGTTGAATACACTTGTAATATATATATATATAACAACAAGCTGTTTTATGGCTTTTTTTAATTACTTTACATAGTGATATATGTAGTGGTATTTTAAAGATAGTGGCTTTCAAATTTTAATAGTGGATTTTGATAGTGGTTTATAGTAATGGCTTTTGGATGAGTAATAACTTTTAGTAGTGGCTTTATTTTCAAAAGTGATGTTTAATAATAGTTTCTTAAGAAGTAGTGCCTTTAAAAATGACATTTTGTTAAGTAGTGATCTTTTCTAGTGACTTTATTTTTAAAAGTGATGTTTGATAATGACCTTTTAAAAAGCAATGGCTTCGAATAGTAATATTTTATGAATAGTGATTTTTTGTATTGGCTTTATTTTCAAAAGTAATGTTTAATAGTGGCTTTTTTAAGAAACAATGGTTTTGAATAATGATTTTTTATAGTGGCTTTCTAAGAAGCAATGGCTGTGAATAATGATTTTTTATAGTGCTTTTTAATGTGTACAAGACCATTATGTGAATTATATTGGCTTTTATAATTTGAGCATAAGACCATTGGTCTAGTCTCTCTCTACATGCACGTCTAAGATTTAGAATATAAATTCTTGTTTTGGCTATTTAGGGTTTTCACGATTGCTATTTATGGTTTGCTTTAGTTTCATAAGCTTCTCCCATGCTCTTCACGGTTGCTTAGGGTCTTGTTCTTGATACAAATCCCTAAATCTCACTCCCCACCTCTTAAATATATAAATTTCTAGTTGATTCAGGAGCTGGCAAGGCCTAACCTCACTGTCATAATGGAAAGCTTAAGTAGCCTTAGACAATAAGAGGGTTCAAGATCCAACAAGCTAGAAGCATCAACACATCAAGGCAATAATGAAAGCACTCCAAGCTCTCAATCTAAGTCTTGTTTCATCTTAGAAAAGGGGCACCTAGCTTTGGGCCACCTCTTTAGAGGTCTCCACATTAGCAAAATTGCCCAAATCTCCAACCATTTCCATCCTCTCTAACAAGTCACAACATTAACTTTTTAGGCATCTGCAACAGAAATGAAGACATCCATGGCTTGAAGAACTTCAGTTGCTTTTCTTGATTCCAAGGGAATTAGAAACAACGAAAGGACCTGGGCTTCAACTTTAGCTAAGGAGCATAGAAAACAGATACCTACAACGCTAGAAAAGTGCTAGGCTAGCTCCCTCTATGCACTACTCTCAGGTACCAAGTAGACTCAAGGATTTTGGATGATTATGAGATTAGATATGGTCTATTCCCTATATGAGATTGAAGCATGAGATGTCTTCTTTCACTTGAAACCCTTGGGAGTGCAAGCCACATTGATATCACATGCAAGGTCTTCCCCTATGTTTGATTCCACGCTATTAAAGGGCATCTTGGAGCTTGGAGGCAAGAGAGCTTGGAGGTAAGTTGTATTGGAGGTAGAGGCAACTTGATGAGCAATTTAGAGTTTAGAGGCAACTATTTATAATTCAGATTAACACTTATGAGTATACTTTATTTTTCAGTCATTATTAAAAGTGACTTGGCCGTCACAAAGAGTTTTTACTATACTACTTCACTTATAAATCATACTCTTAAAACCACTGTAAAAATCACTATTAAAAGTGACTTAGCCTCCATAGAGACTTTTCACTATACTACTCCACTTATAAATCATAATATTAAAACCATTATATTCCATCACAACAATGTCATTATTCTATCCATTAATGAAAGCCATCATATTGAACACATTAACATAGTGGATTTAGTAGTGGAAAGTCTTTGTGGTAGCCAAGTCCTTAGATAGTGGCTTTTGGAGTAAAAAGCATCCATATATGGTGCATTGTGTTACATACCAAAATTCTCTTATACAAAAATTTCTCCCAATATCATTATTTAGTCACTATAAATCAGTCACCACTTGGTCATAAATCAAGCATCGTATCCTTTGTTCTTTTTCATATTCTGCACAAGCTCTCTTTGTCTTCATATCTTGTTGAAGACCTTGAGGTTCAACATTCATAGGAATCTCCTCATGTTGTTCATGTCATCACCTAATGGGTTGATGAAATGAGTGTGGTTAATATCTAGCCACCACTTGACACTATTACAAATGCAATTATGAGTTGCCATTCTTGTCGATGCATAGGTTGAGATAGAACCAATTCTCTTCAATGACTATCTAATTCATGAAGTTCCATGCAGCTAAGCTTGTAAAGGGATAGATTGTTCGTCTTTATTTGAAAAAACTTAGCGTCATGGTAAAGGAACATGTGAGGGTATACTTCATAAGGAATATTGATCACACTAGTATTTGAGATCTTTTCTCTAAGGCACATCTCTAAGTAGCTCACTAGATTATCCATTATGTCAATATCAAAATATGCATCAAAAGTTACTAGTGATGTTTTGGTTGAGCATAGCATTTTGAGGAGAGTCATTCACCATCATGATTTGAGTGTTGTTATCTTTCCTCAATTGCTTAATTCTCCATGCAAGCACTATTTCTCTTTCCATTTTGAAGAAGTGTGGCTTGAAGTTTCTTTGAGAGGATTATAGTAGCATCATTGATCAAAGATCAATCCTTGCAAATGATCTCTTTTCAAACACTACGATGCTTGTAAAGCAACTTCTGCAGTGGTGTTAGGTCATGGGATTGTGTGCATAACCAAATCCTGACAAGCACTCCCATCTCCTTGAGCTTTTTAAAGATATAATCCACCCCCATATGAAATATGATATTTTTTTGGAGTTCACCACCACAAGGAATGAGAACTCCTTATTTGATTTGCCTATCTTTGTCCTCATCTTTTTGTTGATGAAACAGAATGCAATTGACATTAAGCAAGATGATGTGGCCATGGGTAACTTGGAGTGGTCCACTTGCTTGTTCTTGAATTTCATGTGGCTTACTTGTTTGCCCCTTGTTAATGGACCATCAAGAGCATCTGAAATGCTATTTGACACGGACATGCATGGCAAGTCCACATTCTCATGATAGTCAACATAAGACACTTTTATTCACAAACCATTTGAATCATCTTGCATCAACATTTCAAAAGTTTTTCCCCTTCCAACCTCCACCTCCATGCATGTCTCTCCAAGTAAAGAGTTTGGGCATTTGCTATCATAATTAGGTTGTAACTTGGGCACATATTCATCATTATCTTTGTAAGTAAGTTGTAACTTAGGCACAACTTCTTTTTTGTCTTAGGTAGTTTATAACTTGGGCACATCTTCTTCTTTGAAGGTTTGGCAGGATTTATCTTGCCAATCAACAATTTCCATGAACAAGCTGAGCCACTTACAAAAGCTACAACATTGTCCAAGTTGCATGATTGTTGTGACAAACACGACAAGAAGTTGAGTGGTTGCTTTTCACCTCATACATGCATATGTAGGATGAGGTTTCATATGAGCTAAAAAATGCAGCCTTACCATGTGAAGTGCAACCTTCTCAAGTTCGCAGGATAAATCCCACAAATCTTCATTGTGTTGTGGATGCTCTGTGTCAAAACTTTCAACATAATCATTCTAAATTTGAGAGAAGGCTGTTATTAATTCTGACCAAAGCCTTTTCTTACCTTGTTTATATGGGCATCTTCTTGAATGTTTTTGTGACATTATTTCTAAAAGAGGAGACGTCTATTTGAACTTAACATTACATTGACATATGAAAGAAACGTCTTTATTCAAAACATGGACAAAATAAGAAATCAATTATATTTCAAATTGCTTTATTCACTAATTTCACAATCAATATCTTACACTCCGCTCTATACATTATTCTCAAATCAATATTTACACACTAACTAAACTATGGACACTTTTTCAATTCGGGACATTTTGATTCATTTTTTTGACAATTTCTTTTTATAAAATCAAAGAAGTTATAATGAAGCAAAAAGAGACTTACTAATTGTGTCGATGTCCTCATTAGTTTTTCCAATTGATTTTTTGCTTTCATAACTCGTAAGCAAGTCATAGTCACCATTCACATATGAGGGACTAGGTGCTTGTTGAGGTACCACTTCATTTGCTTATTGGGGTAGAATTGGAGTAATGATGGAGCCAAGCCTTTACCTTTTCTTGTTTATCCTCCTCATGCTTGAAAATGAAAGTTGCAATGGGTTAGTGATGGCACAACCATTGCTAACCAATGGATCACTAATGCAGAGGGGTGGCAGCGATTGGATGGAGGATCAAGACCTTGTAAGTCAACTCTCTGACAAGACAAACAAGATAACAGGATAGGTGGTATCTAACAGATGGAGATGAGTGTCAAGCGGCCCTGACAATAGGATAAAGGATCCCACCAATGATCACGTCAATCTACCCAAAGTAAAGAAGACAAAATGCATGGGAAAAGAGACATTATCATAGTTGACCCTGTGCAAGGCCATCATGATGACATACCCAGTCTAGTGGCACCAAGTGGACAGCATCTAATGCTTCATAGCATCATAATATAATGCTCCATCTTAACTCTTCATCATGATCTTAAATGTGGACATTATAAAGTATGTATCTTTGATTCTTTAGAATGTCAAAGAGTGGGATTTTAACCCAAGGTGTGATGGTGTTTCTTGAGTTTGTTTTTTATTCTATCTTAAGGTTTGATGGGAGTTACTTATCACACATAGTTTTTGATACTGTCAATAATGAGTTCTTGTTTTTGAGCTAGTCACTTAATGGAATAGGATTTGGCTGCCATTTTAGGAGGAGTAGCATTCCATCATCTCCAATTTTGAAGAGAACTAAGCCCTCTTTGTCCAATTCTAATGGTCATAACTCGTACTGCATGATATGTATATCATCCTTTTCAGAAAAGAAAAATTATAATGGTACAAGGTGGCTAGTTAGGGAATCACTTATATCTTTGATATAGCCTTTGAGAAACACTTTGAAGTCTAGTACTTTAGTCATGAAGAATGCACAACATTTTTTTGAAATGCAGCTTTTAAAAAGCTCCATCATATGTAGCAAGGTAACAATTTGTCGAGCTTGAAAACCTTGTTGAATAATGCATCAATATCTTCGTGAGTGTGGCCAACCGTAAGGAAATTAAAAGTGATCATCTCAAACACGCCTCTAGCAATAAGCATTGACAAGTATGTTAGCACATATTTATAAAAGGCAAAGTAAGCATGATCATAAAGAAGTTAACCTTCATTAAAATGGTTTACCTATTTTTAATTTTGCTTACACGATTGTCCATTGTAAAAGCAAATGACAGGGAACGTTTGATGATGGTGATTGTTTAGGCTAAATCCCTCATCTGAATCAAAACACTGATTAGGACCATCTTTTTTTGTAGTATGTTGGTAGTGTCTCTCATATTCTCATGTAGCCTCAGTGCGGACGTGTGGACGTGTTCATAAGGGCATTGTGTAACGACTACATGTGTTGTTTCTTCACTTTGAGATCACCCAAAGAAGATGTCTTTGTGTGAACTTCAAGGTTTCTAAAACACATAACAAGTGATCAATAATGAAGTTAGAGTCATTGGACTATGAAAAAGGAGAAGTTCATATGATTTGCAATCGTGCCTATGTGTTAGCACCCTGGTCAATGATACCAAAAGCTTGAGAACATTTCCAAGGCACTTTGGTGTTGTAATTAGTTTTTAGAATACTTATCTTTGAATTGTCCATTTTGTCATGAATTAACAAAGGTATTCTTGTCATTGTATTGGGAACGACAAGTTCGTTGCAATCATGGATCTCCATCTTTTTTAAATAGTAGTAATTCCACCAATGTATTTGTGCATGCCTCTTTAACTTTAAGTGACATGCAAGTGTCGTATTTTAAAAAGTTGGAGTGCTTTAAAATTGCCACATTCTTGAATTGAGTATTCCATATGTTATTAAAGGTGTGCTACCGGATTTTTGAAGCCCCATCAAATCAAGGCATTTTTCACATGTTCACACAACTTGAATTGAGTGTAGATTGTGTAAACCTTCAAATTTTCCTAATGCCTTTATGGTATGACATTTGTGAAGCATTGTATTTGCATTTGCATCTACAAAGTTTCTTTAGTATTTTTATCGTTGTGTAATGTGAGAGAATGTCTTGACCATGCTAATTTCCCATGACTGAGGTGCACTCATTTGTCTAACCACATCTTCATGGTAGTAAAAGTGGTTTTAAGATGCCATAGATCTTGTACAAAGCTTTAAAGCAGATTGTAACCTTGTTAAAACCATTCATGTGCACAATGACCTATCTCCATGGCCACCCCATCAATGCACCCAATTAGTGTAACATATATAAACTCATGTTTTTGCTTATAGGTGAGCTTGTAATAGTCATGCATGCATTAGGTAATTTCATCCATGTCTACCATCTGACAACACTTGTCTTGCAATATCAATAGTGGAAATGTTGGTGATGCTCACTGAGATGTGGGATCCATCTCATTCTCTTACCGCAAGTTGTTGAGGTGGATTGTAGCCCATGAATCTTCTTTTTCATACTATACTCTTGGCACAAGGAAGCTCATAAGCACGAGTTGTCCTTCTAGCTTGTCATTATTGTAATCCAATGTTGGATATGTTGAACCATCTAGATGTTTTAGCTTAGTAATGCACCACCTCACTAGGGATATAGCATGCAATGCCATTTGGTTAAACCTTTGTCATGACTACACCCAAAGGTATGTTCCTAGCTTCTTCTCAAAAATGGCCTCCATTGGGTTGATAGCTAAGATGATGCCCTTACCAACCTTGATCTCATACTGAAAGAGGATCACTTCAACTTTCACAGTAGGCAAGTCTTCACCTTGTGAACTCATAAATATATTCGAATGCGACTTGCATCCTTGTGCCAGCTTGACTTCTTTTACATTCCTTAACACAGAAGAACCTTTTCAAATTCCATCCAAACAACCTTAATGTGTTTGTAAATGGTGTCCACCCAAACATAAACATAAGACCCTTGGTGCATATGTGACATGACAAATTACCATCTCAGACCTTAATAGTTTCTCTACCAACTAACTTGTTGTTCTAGAGAAGCTATACCTTGTCTCTAATTTTGAACATAGTGACATGCACAGAGTGAAACTGTTCATTTAAGCAATAAAATGAAAAAATTATTGAATGCAAACTAAATGACAAAGATAAAGTCTATCCAACGTTCTAGGAGGTCGACTAGAATTTGGCAGGATTAATCCTACTAACATGTTAGCAAGTTTAAACTTGACAAATCCCATCGAAATCTAAAGAGGCCAACAAAGCCAGATGTGAATTATAGGGCTAGAAGCTCTTCAATGAATAAATCCCATTGGTTTTGACAAATAAAAGGAGCGGTTTCAAACAAACAAAAAGGTTTCAATAGGATAAATCCCCCTAGGTTGAGGAGGGCAAGTACGTGTGGGTACCATGATATATGATTTGTAGCTAGATTTATCCCATCCATCAAGACTAAATCATAAAGAATAACTAAACCCTAAATATGGGAGTGCCACAAAGAGTGTTTAAAAATATAGAGAGAGAACCCCTAAACCTAAATCTATTTGGATTTAGATAGAGAGTGTGACTGTGGAGAGTATAAGTAATTTTTTAAGCAAATCCGACTTATAAGTGCAATGAGCTTTTTCCTAATTAAAGCTCGTTTTTCCTAAATGAAATCTTATTAAGAAAGAGGTAGATCTAAAGAAAGAAATTGACAGAAGTAATAAAATCCTTATGAGAATTGCAAATCTTGATGTAAGGGAAATTCAATGCATTTTTAAAATTGCATGTTAGGACATGGAATTTATACCAATTAAAAATTTGTAAGGATATTTCAAATGTGTTTACAAAAGTGTGACAATTCGTGTTAGTTATTAAAGATGATTTCAATGTATTATATGATTTTTAATAGTAGAAATAGTGAGTTGCATAATAATATAAAAACCTTGGCAATTGTTTTTAACAAGATTTTCTTACTTTTTTTTATTCTTAGAATATTCCTCTCTTAAACTAGATTATCAATCTTTAACATTATTATGAATATTAATATATACATATGTATGTATATATTATTATAATATCAAGTATAATAGGTAATATGATATATTTATTATATATCAATGGGCATGTCTACATATTATTATGCCCAATGTATTTTATAAAATAAACTCGTTCTACATGTCATTGTATATGCATTCCTGAATTTTAAATATAAGTCTTGCAAAAAGTTATAATATAGCGTAAATCTTAAATATATTAAAATCTAATAAATATTGTATTTTTGATTATTTTTGTGAACATATGTATAATATTTATTTCATTATCTTGTGAATATAAGTATAATAAATCTAATTTTTAATATAGAATATATATATTATAGTATATTACTTTTTATTACTAGAAAAATTAAATGATATTATTCTTATTATATATATAAGATTGTTTATATACAAGCACAAGCTATGTCCTTTGTGTTTAAGGTATAGGGTTAACATTTAATAGTTATTTTGGTTAGGGCTGAGGTGGAGATGTCTGGATGGCTTAAGTTTTTAAGTAGCATTACTAATGATTTTAATTAATATTTATTATTAATAATTGCAATTACGCATATACATTATATATTAAAATATGTTTTTTATGTACATTTATTATTCATTTTATCTTAATGAGATACTCATCATGTGTCCAAACTCAATATTGAATATGAATTGTGTAAACTGTTTGGTACTAAGTGTGTTCATCTTATTCTTTATGTGCAAATATATTTCATATATTAATTTTAAATAGCATTACATTTTATTCCTGAATCCTTTTATGTGGGCAACTTTATCTAGATCTCATTTTCATTATGTCTTTTCTCTTCTTATCTCCTATGAAACATGAATCCTTCTTTATGGCAATTTTATTGTATCCATATTGCATTCTTCCTTTCTTCATTCTCATGTTCATACATTTTCACCACAATTAAATCATCATCTACACACATTAAATGTTAATATGTTTTATTTATAGACAATTTAGATATTAAGTTGGGCAGTTGGTTTTAAAAAGAGTATTCAATTGGGGTTGAAGTAGCATATGCCTTTTCTTCTTTTCACATCTTCTTCAACCTTGCATATTCTTTATCGTCCCATCCATCGAGATCTCCAAGATAATCATATCTTTCATGTCATCCATCTTTATGCACATATAAATATGATACACACATATGTATGAAATCTACTTAATATCTAATAATGTATATGGCTACATGCATGCAATAAAAGCATGTAGCATGTCACGTATGTGAACTACAAGTACATGAATATGTGGAAAAACTAAGAAGAGTAAACATATGCATTATGATAAACGCACCATAAATACATGTATAAGGTAAAATAAAGCTACATAAAAGTGTAAACAGGTATTATATGATGTTACTTAAAATCAAATTGTGTCTAAATACACATAGATTCCTTTACTTATAAATATATAAATCATAATTTATACCATATTAATAACTTATCTCATTCATTAGTAAAGCAAAATAATTAAAAAAAGTCCATCCACAAAAAGGAAATTAAAAAAAGAGGGAAAAAATAGAGCAAATGTACACATTTATAATGAATAATAAATGAACAGCCTAACCAATTGTGCAAGATATCTTAGGAAGGATAACCTAGCAAGTAGAGAAATAAATAATATCAAACCCAACACACACACACACAAGAATCTGATCTCTTGCATCGATAAGTGTCACATTAGGATAGGGTTAAATCTTTCTTATATATAACCACATGGTCACGAACAATCACGTGCACGGCATGAACACGTGTGATCACATGCATGTGAATATGCATTTGAACAATACATTTATTCACTATACTCTTTTAAAATTTTAATCTAAAATGCATTTGGGTTTATACTTAATTTAAAATTGCATAGAAAATTTTGCTTATGATAAGTATGCGAACAATACATATAATTTTTTAAATTTTATAAATAAGAAACATTTAAACTTGTATTTGATTTTAAAATTTTATAGAAATTTTTTTAAAGATACGTTTGTGCATCTACACATACACTATATAAAACATATAAATACATTTGTGTGCATGTGAAATTTAAAAAAGAATAAATATGTAAAAAGAAGATGAATAAATATTTTAAATTAAATTATAATTTTAAATTATTACATATCACAATTAATAAATATTTTTAATTTTAAGTCTCACATATAAATATATAAATATGATAATATATTGAAAAAAAGATGGATAAATATTTTAAATTTCTTACACAGTCACAATTAATAAATAGTCCTAAAGAATTCTAAATCTTAAATCTGGCGTGCGAATATATACAAAACATGGTAAATGAAGATGGATAAATATTTTATATTAGATCATAATCCTAACTCATTACATGATCACAATTAATAAATAAATAATCTTTAATCTTACTTAGCACATAATATGTATTAAATATATAAATAGGGTAAATCATTTAAGGTTAACATTACTTATGGACCATTTTTTAATTCTTGTTTCATTATAAAAATAAAATCTCATCATATGCATAATATTGTTCTTTAAGTATAGAATATATAAGTGAATCATGATATAGGGTAAATCATTCAAAATTAGCACTAATTATGGACCAATTTTTTTATTTTTATTTATTACACACAAAAATCTGACCATATTTATAATATTGTTCTTGACTTTGACACTAATAATTTAATACAAAATTTTTATAATTAGCATAGTTGTGGTCTTAGGAATTTATTAATAAAATAAATTTCGATAGGCACGACTTAAGAGACATACCTATGATAGCCTTAGACATCCCTACTATACAGCTATGTGACATAGAGTTACGTGCTTCCACGTATATTCCGTAACAAAAAGCTAAGGCATTATCCTTTTCTACTTGAGGAATCACCTTCACTTTGGTATAACACCTTTACAAAACAACAAAGAGTTGTAACCTAAGCCACAACTAAATCTTTAGGTTTGTTGGCTATATCATAACCTAGACTTATACTTAATATGTAAAATACTTCAAGTGCACGTCAAAGGTAAGCAACCTTTACCTCTCTCACACACATGTATTTATATGTACGTGTTTATTTGTATATTATAATTTTTTATATCTCTCTCTCTTCACACACATTTTAAAAGATGGAGAAGGGTGGCGGGACCTTGTATGTGATTGTACCTGTATATTAGTATATATAAGTTTTTTTAATCTATTTTTATTTACTTTTATAATCTTATCATAATATTCATAATATTTTTGAGTGAAGCCAATAAACCCTATAAAATTGTCTAAAGCTCATATTACCGAATGATGTGTGTTTTCTGCCTTATCACAAATGTGAGATTTCGACACTTAATCCCACACACTTCTCTTTTCTCTTTGAGACAAACAAGGGTGTATGTGAATGTACTTCCTTTTATTTACTTCTATAATCTTATCATAATATTCATAATATTTTAAGTGAAGTTAGTAAACCATGTAAAACTGTTAAAATCTTCCATTTGTGGTGGCACTAGAACCATCTGAGCTTTGGATACTTAATCCCAGCACTTCTTTCTGAAACAAAGAAGGGTGTATATGTACCAATATATTAATATATATAAGTTCTTTATCTCTTTCTCACACATGTACTTATATGATGTTTATCTATATACTATAATTTATCCTTTTTTCGGGCTTGGTGAGATTAATCTTGCTGAGACGATTACTCTTTAATCGAGCATGGGGGGATTAATCCCACATTTAAATAATCTGAGCACTTGAGAGAAAAATATTTATAGACCCTATAAAGTTTTAATTGTGTATTTGTATATTTAGGTTAATATAAGTGTGTGTGCATTTTGATAAAATTGTATTCATAATGTAATATTGCGCAGAAAGGTGGCTTGATTAAACAAAGTGATTCAACCATTAATATGGAGTAATATTTAAAATCTGGGTAAAAATTAAAATAAAATCTGTTATACTCGACATGTGCTTGAAGAATTTTTCATTTTTGTATTTAAATGTGGAATTGAGGTGACATTAAAGACGAAGAAAAAATGAGATGGGTAGGGAGATTTTGAAATCAACTTGACCATATTTTATAATAAACGGGAAGCACATTGAATCAAAAATGGTTATTACCAAATTAATAATAAAACAATGGAAAGTAATTAATAGTCAAGCACTAGAAGGCAGGTTGCAAATTGAGATTGCATGATGCTCGAAATATATACCTCGTTCCATCTAATGTAACGTTCTCGGATCCGAGAGGCCAGATACAACACAAACCTCGAGTGGTTTTCTCGGCTTGTGGATTACAACGTTCACGTATTCATTAATGATGTCAACTGTGGAGTTCTTTTTCAACTAAATGAAAGCCCATCTATGGAGGGATCCGGTTAATGTCTTCTTTGAGGATCTTAATACCCATCAAGTAGGTGTATTCACAACAGATATTGTTTCACAATATAGAAGATAAGCAATCATTCCAATTGTTATTAAAGAAGAACACAACGACATTATTAGGAGATTGAGAGGGTAGCTTGGTCCCAAATTCTTTACAGATCATGTTTAATTTTCTTGGGAATCTTCAAATTTAAAAGAGTGTGCCAAGAACACTAAAACAATTGCAGTCAAGGCTCACATATGTTGATTCTGACCACGAAAGAAAATCATTTATCGTTCTGTCAGATGCACTAGTGGCATCCTATGTTGCGATAAGCCACAAGGAAATGATGTTGGACGACAAGATTTTTAAGTGTAGGGTTAAGTATTGCAGTGTTAAAAGACTCGACTTTGATTAAAACTCTGCAAGCTCAACCAGGAATGTGTAGCTAAGCTCATGAAAAACTTGAGGACGGCAATTTGTACACCGTCCCACATAATGCCGTTTTGCGCACATACTATGAAAGAAAGAAAGACATTGGATGGTGTGAATGACAACACTAGAGCAAATCATGAAGATCCAGATAGAGGCTAAAAAACCAATAAGGTACTACATTATTAATGGCCAACACACGATAATGGCAACCTAACGACTCCTCGATGAACACAATAAGGGAATGATGGCAACAAAACTTTTTGAGTATACCTATGAAAAGCTAACAAAAAGATCGGTTTTTTAGCTAAGCCAAATCTCACAACCAAGCAATACCATAAGTTATTTGCGGAGTGGGATGTTGCCAACATCAATCACTACAACAGCAAAATATAGGAGAAGTTTAAACACACATGATCCATGTGGGTAACTCTTGGGCAGTTGCAAAGAGCTATTACAGAGAGAGAACATATGCAGAGAGCTGAAGAAATTGTAACAATTGATTTTACCAAGTGGGCGGGAAGGGAAACATTCTTTTTATGATGCTGATTTCTTGTCCTGAGGAGAAGGTCTTCCCCAAATGGGTGGGGATCATGGAATCCTTGTAAAAGGAACATTGAAGAAGAAGTAGACTAGTGAAGGGGAGCCCTCAGAAAAGTCTACAAAGAAACCTAGTAAGATGCCCAATGCTAAGTTTATCCAACATATAAGGATGTAGATAATGACTTCAAGCTCACATGGTTGAAGCCTTTGAATGGAACAACAGTGGAGGGATGGATGTGTTTGCTGATTTGGTGGCTAATGGCAAACTATAGATAACAATAATAGCTCCACCTCTCCTTTTCATCTCAAGGCAATGAAGCTAAAGACAATCAGACACTTTAAGGAGTGGTTAAGAATACACTGCCATAAACTGGGTTGGACCTCAGCTCTAGCATACGAAGAGATCAGCAAATATTTGTAGGTGACAAATGATGATATGCTTGTCTAATAAGTAAATCAATCGGAAGATCTAGACAAGAATCTATTGCATGCCAATGCCAAAAAGGAGGACATCACGATGACGCCTTCACTTATGGCAGTCCTTCAGCAACGAGAATTGAGTTGAACATGGTAAATGAGGACACTACAAATCATGACAAGTGTTATAGATGTTTGCTATTGGATTCAAAGACTTTATCGGGTAACATCATTACCCATAGGAAACTGTTTCAAATGTGACTTGGTGGAGAAGCTTAGCCATGCACGCATGTACAGAAAAGGTAATTGTTATTTAATTTTTGCACACTTATTTGATATTTACGTCTTTAAGTATTTATTTCTTAATTTTTGTTCATGTCACCGATACCTTTGCCTTCGTCTTTGCCAAGATAAACATACATCGTTGGACTGGATTTTACATGAATGATGCTAATCCCAAGTGTATTGATATGGTTGTTCACTTGGTTGTCAAAAATGCGCCAAATCAAACTTCCAAATGATGGCCAGGCAGTTGGTTTTGCTCCAACGGGCCTGAATCTCCATCTAATACATCAATAGCCGAGAGGAATACATTCGGCAATGTAAGTTTTTGACTATTGCATTATGGGTTCCATCTTGAAGGAGTGTTACCTTTGGGATATATGTGTGTTTGCTTGAAAAGGATAAGACCATGGTCAGGACTTGAACAAGTGATAAAGAGGTTCTCAACTGACTACCCTAACAAACCCATATAGGAGTACTTGGGAAAGGTCCCTCCCGAGAAGTGCGACAGTTCTGAGGAGAAATATGGTTAAATGTCAGGAGTCTGAGGATGATCCTGAAGTAGATATCACACCAGAAGTTATCTCAAGAAGCACAAAATATTCAATTACTCCACGGACCATGGAAACATTAACTGAACAAACAGAAGATGTTGAACGATTTCCCAAGCAATTAAAACCTTATTCACTAGCTCACAAGTTAATAACAAAGATGAATTATTAGAGTGATAAATAGTTATAAATGAGTGTAACATAAGGCATTTTTATATATTTCGTGTATATTTGTATAGAAAATAAATTCTCAAGGACTAATAAAGTTTTAGTTCAAACATGGGTCACACATTAACAAGATAAATAATATACCTTAATAATTATAAGGCTAGTTAATCATCATTTTACAGATGTAATAAAACAATCAAGAACAAAAATCTTCAATAGTAGCATGAGGTAAGAGAGGGGTTTGGCAATAATTACATGTGCCACATGTTAGAATGATAGTTCATGCAGGAAATGTACAACAATGCAGCTCAAAACATTGTCACTATAGGGACCACTTGTCTTAACAAGTTACAAAAAGAATTTATTGTTGAGGTTGCTGAATCACCATTTTTATCACTTTTAGTTCCTAAACCATTCCTGCAATATTTAAATCTTGTAAGGATGATGTACAAGTAAATGATAAAGAATTGATAATAATATAGTGTCAAAAGATAAATGTAAAAGGGACCAAACAAGTGAGTTGTAAACCATTCAAGAGGCAATGTTGCTCTTGTTACTCATGGCCATATTGTATTATTCGATGTCAATGGCGTTATACTTCATTGACAAAGGCGTGAGGACAGGGGAAGAGAAATCAAATAGGAAATTTTTATTTGTTGTCATGATAAATTTTGACATGATATCATTTCTGTCTAGGGTTAGACTGTCTCTTTCAACAGCTCAAGGAGATGGATGCATTTGTGAGAATTTAGTTATGCATGCAGTTTCACAACTTGACACCGCTACTGAATTTGCTCAACAAGTACTATAGTGTTACATAAGAGGTGATTCGTAAAGATTGAATTTTGATCAGCAAATGTATTATAAACCTCTTAAATGTTATGATTTTAAAAAGGAAAGCAAGCCATATTTCTTAGTGGTATATGACTCTCCTCAAAAGGCTATGCTCGACCAAAACATTACTTGTATCCATCTAATTACTTTGACTCATATTTTAATATTAATATCATGTATGAGCTAATGAACTACTTGGACACATGCCTCAAAAAGAAGAATCTTGAAAAACTTTTGTGAGCAATATCTATCATATAAAGCATACCTTAACACTTTTCTTTTTCCTGATTTTGAGTTTTAAAAATTAAAAGAGAACAACCAAGCGCTTTACAATATTATTATCAAGGACTTCATTTTTTAAATAATTCTTTATGCACTTCTGGTCTTATCACAAATTACATATTAACAACTTCTAATTGCATTCGTGAAACTATTAAGTTGTGGCAACAACATAAGAATATTGACCGAAATGATTTAATTAATCTAGAGGGTGATGACTTAAACAAAATGAAGAGATTCTTATGTATGGTTAAGGAGAAAGTAATTACAAATAGATTGACAGATTCATAAGAAAATGATTTCATTTGTAATTATGTTTGATAATATTTTTTAATTATTATAAAGTATTTTTATACTCAAGAATAATATGAATATTCGAAGATATTTTAGGAATGTTCTTTACTTTATGAATATCTTGCTAAAATATATTAATTGTTTTATCATATAAATATTCTCTTTATGTATTTTAAATTATAATGTTTATTAAGTGTATATTGACATGAAGTATTTTTATTCATTTCTTTGTCACATATTAGTGCAAAATAAATAAAGATATATTTTCTTCTAGTAATGATAAAATTAATTTTATTAACACTAACTAAGGTTAATTAATGATTAATTTGTTAATTAATTAATAATTAAGACTTAAATTTATATTTATTAAATAAATAATTAATAATTAGAACTTAAGTATTAACTAGTAATTTATTTTATATTCCCATTTTTATGATTATTTGTGGTTCAGGGTACCCCTTGTCACCCTAAAGGGGTTACTCTCGAATAAGGGTGATTCTTCAAGGAGTAAGTGACGATGCCTTAATTTTATCATGGGGTATGTGTGAGACACATCTCCTTCACAAAGGATTAGGGCATGAGCATGTTTAGGTTTATTAGATAGGATCTTAAAGTTTACTTGGGTTATCTTCTATAAGACTTTAAGTCTTTTGCCTAATTGGGTATATGAGTCAGATTCTTAGGGTCATCTTGGAAGACTTAGCGTTGCTGACACAAGGTGATGACACCAAATTGCCACTTGGCAGCCAGGTGTTGCCACGTGTTGACCCTTTGAGTTAAAACTCTGATAATTTGTATTAGAGCCTATTCTCTACAATCAATAGGACTGCTTAAACTGTAGTATGTTTTAGAGTTTAGTTAGTTCTAAATTCTTAATGTACTTTATCACTTTTAGCTAAGACATTTAATTTTGTGCGGAGAGTTCGTCCTGAGATTTATAACTCTTTAGAACACCTACTTCATAAGTGGGAGCGGGTTATGGACTCCAATATTGAAGGTAACACTCGAAAAGTAACTTCCGAGTTGGTCCAGGTTATTTTACCAAACACTTCCACAAACATGACAGGTTAGTTTGTTTTAACTTACAAATTAGGTCTTGTAAAGTGGATTATGTGATATGTCAAAGTTTGTACATTATTGAAAACTTTAAAGTGTATGAAATTGGGATAACACATGATTTAAGAGCAGAAAATGTCTGTTAAGTTT
The DNA here is from genome assembly GCA_003024785.1 of Selaginella tamariscina. Lineage (NCBI taxonomy): Eukaryota > Viridiplantae > Streptophyta > Lycopodiopsida > Selaginellales > Selaginellaceae > Selaginella > Selaginella tamariscina. The sequence goes on from PUQB01000294.1 coordinate 87,977, forward strand.
TGGTTTAAGTCAAGATTCAATATCATTTTTGACAATGGTGTTCAAATAGGGAAAGACTTATGTTCAAATGTGCGTCTTTGACTTTAGGAAAAGGGGCATATACAAACATAAGAGTGAACACTACATTCTGATAGCAAGTGCAAAACGAGTTCTCACAAAGAAGCAAGCTATGGTGCGGGACTTATGGTACGACATGAAGTCAGGTATTAACATATAAATTAAGTGTTAAGCAGTTGATTCAAAGGTGCAAAGTAGTTAGAATATTGTTTGATGATGCCAACTTCAAGTAACATTAAGTGGAATGGTTTATTAAGTTCAACTCACTTGATTTGGACAAGTATAACTTTAAAACCTTAGTTATAAGCGTGCACTTTTGTAATTAAGTTAGCTAGCTTGACCAACTTGATTATGAAGTTGTCTCATGTGGAATCACAAGAATAAGATAGAATGATAGCTTTTGGTAGTAAAGTGATTTTAGAGCTACATTCTTATCAGTACAGTTTTGGGGTATATGGCGTGATCTACCAGAAATTGAAGTGTTGGATACATATGTTTACAATTTTGGTTTATTGAGTATAAAAGGACTTGCATAATGAAAGCGTTCGTGCACGCTTGTGTATTTCATTGTTAACTCTTTAAGCTTAAAATTTATAATTTTGTTTACAATGTGAGTATTGATTAGTTTAATCTCTTGAACAAGGTCGACTTTTTGATTAACAAAAGCATTAAGTTGAAGATCTCTATTTTTTTTAAAGGATTTGGGTAGTTTCAACTTGGTGGTATTTCAAATACAATATAATATAATTCATTGGTGTATGTATATATGAAAAGATATGTGAAACAAATGGTGAATAATTTGGTTTTTAATTTAAACAGTAGAATAGAATAGGCATTACCAACTCAAATGAGCATTTAAAGAAATGCAGCCACCACAACCACAAAGGAAAGCATTGCCATGATAACAAGATTGCAGAAGAAAAAGCTTCCTTATTATTGGAAGGAAGGCAGTACCAAAGAATAGTTGAAGAGAAGGCCTTTCATAAGCAAATGGCTATAAGTATACTTGTGATTACTCTCTCTCTCTCTCCCCTCTCCCTCTCCCTCTCTCCCTCCCCCCTCTCCCCCTCTCCCTCTCTCCCTCTCCCTCTCTCTCTGTTCACCAATTTCCTACCCTCCGTACATCGGTAGGATTGCCGTCGATAAGCCCGTACTAAGGGTCTACCGGAATAAGATAAAGATGTAATCAGACATCAGAAAGTCAGGAAGAGGGTAAGGATGGCAAGGTGTATAGCAGGTAGCAGTACTATGGATCCCATCACAGTACTGGAAATAAAAACAGTATACTACATAACAGAAATACAAGTAAGAGATAGACGTATTGAGAGAGACAGGAAACTTATATTATGTCTGCGCACGGCACATGGTACAAAATAACAGTATACTCGGGATACCCTTCTAGTCCTAAACTGGTCTATTTATACCCATACTCTAGGTCCGGTACTAGCAGTTATCACAACTGCCTCCTAGCCTTATCCATTCAGTTACTGTAACTCCTTATCCTTATCCATAAATGCCGTACTCCGCTGATATCGTATTGCGGTGATGACCCATATTGCGGTATTGCGTTAGTAACTCGTACTCCAATATATCCTTCCCACTCTCGGTTTTCCACAATATATATTGTTTTTGATATTTTCCCATTATATGCCCATGAAATAACAAGAAATTCTACTAATGTCTAACTATGCTCCTAACATCCCCCCAGACTGGAAGTGTTGCATCGCCCCGATGCAACCTTACGATGTGCCCGCATTTCTGCACATAGAACCGATGAAGCTCTTCAACTTGAGGTTCTCTTCGCGCAACTTTCGTACTTCGTCTGCGTCATCAGATGTTGGAGTTGCTGCCGGATTGAACTCACTGATCTTCTCATGGATACTACGGACTTGATCAACTAATGTGTGTACTGTGTCCATAAGTACCTTGTTTTGATCGTACAACCGGCATATGATATTCGACTATTCCAAGTACTGCTTGTCGAGCGTGTTGCAACGATCATGAAGCTGCTGACTAAAGTAGCTTCTACACGTGAAGTGCTATCTGCTGCGTAATACCATCAAATACACTGCGAAGGTGAGAGAGCTGACCTTCGACAGTCGTGTCCTGGGGTGGGTTCTGTGGTGGGAGTCCGGGTGAAGCTGTCTAGTCACGAGTGCGCTTCGAACTTCTCGAGATGTCGCGTCCTTCGATCCGAAGCGTGATGACCCATCTGTTGTATCGGTGAATAGGGTTGTTGCGGGTGCTGCTCTTTATCGTAAATGTTGTTGTTCTTGGCAGATGGTCCAGGTGTCGGTTCTACCGAATCCGGTTCTTGTCCTGAGTGCCGTACTGTTGACTGTCGTACATGCTGTGCTGGAGGATCTACCTGTGGTGGTATGATATGAGTAGATGTACCTACCGTACTTTGATGTTGCACTGATGGTGGCGACGAACTACGGAGGACCCGTACTATTGAATGGCATAGAATCCTCATACTCCATGGGTTGTGTGAAAGTCGGTCCTGTGGTCGGATTGCGGTCTGGTAGTACAGTGTGGTCACCCTCCGTATGTGGTACAGAAGTTGATGCTGTAGGCTTGTTCCGCATCCTCCACTGGTCTCCTCGTGGTAATGGTCTCCGTTGCAATACTTGATTGTTGCCTTCGTCCTCGTCCAAAAACTGGAGTACGATTTCGGGCTCCTTTGACTGCGGCTCCTATGGCTTCTTCGATTGCGTACATGGTCGCTTCTTTGTCTTAATTGGTAGTGGCGCATCCAAATTACGGATGTCGAACACATTATCTGGGTATTGATTCATTAGACCTAACCAAAAGCCTATCCTCGATGTGAGTATTGGTGTACCTGTGGGTGCTAAATCCGTGTATGTAATGTTAAGAGTTGTGAGAATATGATGTAGCACTGGAAATACCGTCGTTTCCTTGTCCTTGCTTTTCGGGTTGTGCAACGTGTTCAACTCCCGTAGTAGCCCTACTACGACTAGTTCCCCCAATCCAGTCTCTGTCCCCTCAGATTGGTGATAAACATACCCGATCTCCTATTGAATCCTGCTGGTGTCTTGCGGAAAGCAAACGCAGTTGTGATAGCCTTAATATGTCCCTTGTGCGGTTCTCGCAGGATTGATGTTGGTGCCGCATTCGCGTCTTCTGCTTTTGCCAAAACTTGTCCATATTATGGTATAATGATGCACGTATGTGTTGACTTGAGGAATTGGATCATCAGAGATGTCTGGTTCTGGAAATTCAAAAACATCCCGAATGAGCTTACTTGTAAACGCAAATGCGCCGCCCTGTAGTTGTAAAGCCTTGTATTGTGGTAGATACACCTTGATCGCTTGATCACCAAGTGTTCATCTTGTTGATCCAATCGTTTGTGCACGAATGTTTTGACATATCGCTCTAGCTGCATCCTCTGGATCCATTTGCGTATGTCCGAAATCAGTGTTGGTGCCGGACGGACAATCTGATAAAGTACCGGCGTAAGCGGAATTGAAACCTCTGGTTCTGCTTGAGATGCCGTGTTCATCCCTGTTGCTGAAGTGCTCGTCGTATCCGTTACTCATCCATAGATTCCATATGCGCCCTTGAAATAAAGGAAGAAAAAAAAGAAAAATTCGAAGATGGGAAGGAGGAAGAAATTGATGAAGAATTGAAAAACCCTAATGAGTGCTGGCGGCGGACGAGTACCCTTAACTTATACTCCAGGAATTTATGGTCTGTCAGTTTCTATGCGCTGTCCACGTGTCGAAATTAGATTGGTTATGTGTGTAATTTCCTTGGTTTTCGATAGATTTGACAGGAAATATCTCATCATTGGATTTTGCATTCTCGGACTTGTCGCTTTCTTGGATTCTGTCATTCGCTCGTGTGAGTATCCTGTCGATGTTTCGAGAAGATTCTGCTGACGTCCACTCTCCAGCTGGCCACATATTTTTCCTGTCTTGTTCCGACTTACGATTTTGATCGTATTCCGTGTTACTGTTTAGTACAGATATTTTTGTGTGTCGTATCGTGCCGTTTGTATTCGGGTCATTGTCAGATCTTCCTCTGGCTTGTTAGTTATATTTCCGTATGCGATTCGTATTCGTCGTAAGTATAACCCGTGTTGTAGCGTCCATCAATGTGACAGTGTTGTTATCTCGTATGTCGGTAATTATATATGGTCCATGCCATTTGGACTTGAATTTATGACCAATCGGTCGAAGATTCCCTTGATAATGCCATACCATTTCTCCGACTCGGAATATGGGTCGTCGTTGTACTCGTCGTAATCGATCGTGCCATGCCTTAATACGCGTTTGTATTGCTTGTATATTAAAAACTGCTTGTTGCTGTTTTCATCAAGTTTTTCGAGTTGTAGTAGTCGTTGCTTAACTTGCTCTGCTTCCCCAATGCCGTATTCGAGTGACATCCGCAATGATGGTATGATATACTTCTATTGGCGTAATAGCTTCTAATCCGTACGTAAGTTGAAATGGAATAAACTTTGTTGCTACTTTATACGTAGTATGGTATGCCCATAATGTTGATGGAAGTTTTTCATCCCAGTTTTTGCGATTAGTGTTTACTATCTTGGTTAGTACGGTCTTCAGTATTTTGTTAGTAGCCTCTGCTTGTCCGTTTCCTTGTGGATAATACGCAGTAGAGGTGTAATGCTTTACCAAATATTCGTTGCAGAGTACTTTGATGACATTGTTGACGAAATGAGTTCCTTGTCACTGATAAGTTCCATTGGAGCGCCAAATCGTACTACGATATTCTCGTAATAAACTTAGCTACCCGTGTTGCGGCAATCCGTAATGCGATAGCCTCTGCCCATTTAGTAACATAATCCGTGAGTACCAATATATTGATTCCGCTTGCTACTTTTAGGATTGATTGGTCCCATAAAATCCATTCCCCATTTCATAAATGGAGCTAATGGTTCCGTTGGATGTAATGGTTGGACTGTGGAGTTGGTGTTCATTGCACTTCAAACACTTTTGACAATAGTCGATAGCGTCCTTGAATAACGTGGGCCACCATAATCCAGACTGTAATATTTTTCGTGCTGTTAATGTTCCTGCAAAATGTCCACCATGTTCTCCTGAATGAGCTTCCCGTAATACGGTCTGCACTTCCTCCATTGGTACACACCTCCTTAACACTTCATCTTTGCCTTTCTTATATAGTATACCTGACACCATGCAGTATGGCTTACATCGTAATACGAGTTGTTTGCTGTTGCGTTGTTGCGTACTTGACCGGTGCTGTTCCAGTAGTTAAAAATATTCAATATCTTGAAGATATCCTTCGTAATTTCCATGCTTTGGTGGTTGTTCCTGTTGTACCTGGAATAAGTTAGCATCTGGTAGTTCATCATTCACGCCAACACCTTCTTCTTCATTCGTAATACGACTTAGGAAATCTGCTTGTTGGTGTAATTTGCCTGGTTTGTGAATGATTTGAAAATCGAACTCCTGTAATAATAAAAACCAGCGTACTAATCTTCCTTCTAGCTTAGTCTTGCTTAACAAATGTGTCAAAGCTTGATGGTCAACAATGAACTTGACTTTGTTTGCAAGATAATGTCGAAATTTCTTTGCTGCATAAACCATTCCTAGCTTCTCTTTTTCCGTAGTCGTGTAATTTTCTTCTGCAGGTGCTAACCGACTTGCGTAATATAATGGTCGATCTTTCCGTCTTCCTGGGTTTGCGTTAATATGCATCCGATAGCGTATGACGATGCGTCCACTTGTACATGAAACTCCTGTTGCCAATTTGGACTCGCTAAAATAGGAGCCTTCATTAATGCCTGCTTTAGTGTATTGAAACTCTGTTCGCATTCCGCATCCCATTTGAATGGTTGCGTTTTCCTCAACAGCATAGTTAATGGCTTCGCTATTGCTGCATAATTTTTGATAAATCTTCGATGATATCCCATCTTCCCTAAAAGCCGTCGTACTCCGCTTACGTCTTTAGGTGGTTGCATTGTTTGTATGACTTTGATTTTATCTTGATCCACCATTATTCCGTCCTTGCATATAATGTGCCCAAGCAAAATCCCTGATCTCACGGAAAACACGCACTTCTCCGGATTAAGAGCTATATTGTTCAATCGGCATTTCCCAAACACTTCGTTAAACAGTCCAGGTGCATATCTTGTGCTCCATAAATATGAAATCATCCAAGAAAACTTTCATAAACGTGGTCAAATAATCCCGGAATGTTTCGCTAACCAAACGTTGAAAGGTAAATGGTGCATTACATAGCCCAAAAGGCATAATGCGATACGCATATGTACCCCAAGGACTGATGAATGCCGTTTTCGGTTGATCCTCAGGATCTACTTGAACTTGGTTGTATCCTGAAAATCCGTCCAGAAAAGAGTACATTTCATGTCCCTACTGTATCCAACAATTCTTCGTGAATGGTATTGGGTACGTATCCGCTTCGTTACATCATTCAACTTCTTATAATTGACGCAGATACGTAATTTGCCATTCTTCTTTGGGACTACGACTATTGGTGATAACCATTGCGGGTTTTCAATTGGATATATGAATCCAGCCTGTAATAACTTGTCCACTTCTTCTCTCACTTTCGCTAAAAATGTTGGATTCATTCGTATGCTTGCTGTTTCCTCGGAACTGCATGTGGTAATAGTTCTATCTTATGAGTACAAATCGTAGGTGGAACTCCCTTAAGATCCTCGTAGCTCCATGCAAAAACATCTGCATTTTGACGTAGTACTGCTATCAACTGTCTTCGGTATTCCGGCTCGAGATCATTGCTATTCGTACTTTTCGTGGTCCATATTCACTTGTTTTAATTTTCAACTTCTTCAGTCTTCTCATTCGTAGTAATTTCCATTTTTGTTGAGTACGTATCCTCTGTTCATTTCCATCTCGAATTGTAACTGTTGCTGCAAGGTTGTTTAAACTTATGTTAGTCCAAGAGTATCCATATGTTGTGTTGTTGATCACTAGTTACTGTCTTCTCCATGTTTTCTTCTTCCGGCGTCATCTGGTATAAATCCGCTTGTGCTATCTCTATGAGGTCTGGATTACTTTCGAATAGGAGTTTTTCTTCTTCCCTGTTCAAGCCGTAATGCCAGTCAAATCCTCCATTTGCAATGGTCGGGTCGGTCGTCCTATTGGTTTCTTCTGCTGCGTTCGAACAACCGCTTCTCGTCCACTCTTATAGAGTACCATTTCGTGTGCTCCCAATTATGTCGTACTTTTGCATCCCTTAACCATGGTCTTCCAACAATATTTGGTATGGTTTACTAGTCTGCTCGATACGTAATACGACTAAAGATACCTTAAACTTGATTCCTGCAATTTCCATACACACAGATCTGATTATACCAATGGGTCTTACTTTCCTCTGATCAGCCATCCGTACCAAGAAAGGCGCATTTTCAATAGGCCCAAGACCCAATTGTTTGCAAGTCTGTTCTTCAATTATGTTCACTCCTGAACCTCCATCAATAGGTATATTTTGAATATTGTTTTTACCAATCGAGCCGTAATCATTGGCACCTCCTCATCCCAGTCCTTCTCATCTGTAAAACTTGTGGTATTCACTCCTACCTGACTTGTATCGTTGAATATTACTGACGTCCAAAGCATTTGTTATCTGTGTTCGTAAAAATGGTGCTAATGTCAGTAACTCCCTTATAGTTAACTAGTACAGGTTGTTGCAGAATCAACAACAAATACGATCTCCAAGTGGTACGTTGATGTGGATTGCTGTGAATGCGTGCCATTTCATTAGTCATCGAGTCTTGATTTTCCCTTGTTGCATTTTCTGAATTTGATCAGTTACTCGTTGTACTGTAGCCTTTTCTTTCTCCCAATTCTTGCGTATTGGTTCCTCTTGCTTGGCTCCATCCGTACTCGCTTGGCTCGTGTTACCGCATACGTCTCAGTTGAGGGTAGTTCTATATCTTGCTCCCATTTACACTCGTAATTTTGTTCTTGATGCTCATCTGGTAGTCATTCTCTTGTTGAACTTCAATTCTTCGTGTCGCTGGTTCAGTGGAAGATGTTCCAGTGTTAAATTCATGTTGTGGTCCCAACTCCCCACATGTGTAACAACGAATATTGTTAAGTCGATTACATTCAGTAGAATAGTGTCCTTTTTCTCCACATCTAAAACATGTCACATTCGGATTTGTCCTCGTAATGCTGGTGGAGGTGGTATTGGTGGTAATAACGGTGGTCCTGACTGTGCTGGAGCTGGTAACAAAGGTTGTCCTCTGCGTGGTACTCGTATTATTACTTTGCCGGTAGAATGCTCCGGATTCACGGGAAATCTCCTTCCATTTCCATTTCTGCGTTCCCCATTATACGATCTTTGTGGATAGTCGTATGAATTAGCATTTCGTGATTGTGGATAATCGTAAGTTAGCATTCCGATTGTTGTTCCATCTAGATGGTGGTTGAAAATTGTCAGTACGTCCCATCTCTGACATTGTCTCGCTTCATGTCTATTCCTCACACATTGACACTTGGGTATCTTACATTCAAAGCATTATGCCCTCATTTTTGCATGTTGTAGAATATTGCTTTAGTTCTTGATCGTATTTGTTATCTTCCGGTATTGCCTTCTTGTTTCCCATTTCCTCATTTACATATCTTGGGGGTATCAACACTTCATCTTTAATTGCTTCACCTAAATCAAGTGGTTTGATCAATTGTACTTGAAGTTGTAAACTGTCTCGTAGTCCGTTCATATACCATTTCTTTGCCAATTTATTATTGATATCTGACCTCGCAACGGTTATATAATCTCTGAAATCGTCAAGTGTAATCTTCCACTGCCTCAGTAGGTCCTTGTCGTATTTCCTGCAACTGCACTATTGGGTCTCACTTTCGATACTTTCGTACATAATAATTCCTAAATACTGTAAGTAGTACGCTGTACTTATCGATTGTGTTAGCATTTTCGTAATACCAATCGCTAGCATCTCCCTTCAACGTAAATGGAAATATTCGTAATTTCTGTCTTCATCCTTAATTTCATTGGCTATATACGCCTTCTCAAACTGCTGAATATGCCGATTCGTATCTTCATTCTCAAGACCTAAAAAGTAGATGGTACCTTCCCCGTAATTGTTAATGTTCCCATCTCGTCCGGTAATTCTTCTGACAATAGTTCCCAGTTTCCTCGCGTTGATATTTGGGGCTCGTAATCGTCACTCCCTGATTCGGATCCTTCTCTCCTATAACTTCAGCGCACTTCGTCGTTTGTTGCTCCTCCTTAAGCTTCAACTTGTTCCTTTCTTCTCTGTTTCCTCACGTTCTTCAATCCTCTTTCGTGTCTATTACTGCTTGTCGCCGTAAATATCGCTCCTCGCGTTCTCTTTGCTGTCTCTGCTTAATTTCTTCATATCTTTGGCGTTCTGCAAGAATACGTCGATAATCATCCATTCACTTACTATACGCCACAGGTCCATTCTCACGAGGTCTTTGGTTCACTTTGTTCCATTTCCACCATAGCTGCACTGATCGCATCCAAGACTCTCACCTAGCCTCAATCTTTCCTTTCGTCACAGCTCCTTTGAGTATTAGTCTACCTCTCCTGTTACATTATACAAAACATTATCAATCACCTAGTAACACGACCATCCTCCATGGTCGCCATATGTTTAACCTGTAATTTCCTACCTCTGTACATCGTAGGATTGCCATTGATAACCCGTACTAAGGGTCTACCGGAATAAGATAAAGACGTAATCAGACATCAGAAAGTCAGGAAGAGGGTAAGGATGACAAGGTGTATAGTAGGTAGCAGTACTATGGATCCATCACAGTACTGGATATTATGTCCGCGCACGGCACATGGTACAAAATAACAGTATACTCGGGATACCTTTCTAGTCCTAAACTGGTCTATTTATACCCATACTCTAGGTCCCGTACTAGCAGTTATCACAACTGCCTCCTAGCTTATCCATTCAGTTACTATAACCGTACTCCGCTAATATCGTATTGCGGTGATGACCCATATTGCGGTATTGCGTTAGTAACTCGTACTCGATATATCCTTCCACTCTCGGTTTTCCACAATATATATTGTTTTTGATATTTTCCCATTATATAGCCCATGAAATAACAAGAAATTCTACTAATGTCTAGCTATGCTCCTAACACTCTCCCTCTCCTCTCTCGCTCTTTCTCTCCACCCACTACATAAGAAAGCTTGCTAGATTTATTAAGTATGTTGAAATATTTGTGATACAGAAAACATTCGAGTATTGAAGGTTTTGGTGGCATGTACCTCCTTAGAAAGTCGGTATTCAATGGGATTTAAAAAGTTGGTGTTGATTTTTTGAATCAACTTCATTTTGAAGTCGAATATGATTATTTAAAACTTGGTTTCTTGATTTAGCATCATGGTCGCAAATGTGGGCATTCATAAAACATACAAAATATGTATCTTTAATCCTCTAGAATATTGAAATAAGACTTATTTGATGGTGTTCCTTGAGTTCGATTTAATTTCCATGTAGGTGCAAAGAAGAGTTGCTTAAATTAACTCAGAAGATGGTCTACCTTCTTGATGTTCATGGTTTATGGTTCTTAGTGTATGGTTCAATATCCGATTCGAGAATATAAGGTTTCTATCACCTTATTTATTGAGATATTTATATTCTAGACTTTAAGTATTTTGTGCAGCCTTTTTAAAATTTGTTATAAATGACTTGGCAAAGTATTGTATCATATCTTTTGAATATTGGGTTTGGAGCGCTCAATATTGAGACTTGGTTATGATCACATGAGGTGGCATAATCATAAAATATAAAGACTCAAGTCAATCTAAGATTTGACACTTTGGTAAGGCAGTACTTTAATATAGTAACTTGAATGTGTTTTCAATTTAATTGAGAAATGAGCATTTCTCAATACATTACTTGAGAAGATATCTAGTTCAAGTACATCGAACTAAGATACATTATCATTTTAGACACTTAACAATCCAAAAGTATCACATTGCTTATTCATGTTTGGCACAACGATTGTCAAAATTGATTTTAAACCATGGTTTCACTATTTATGAATAGTAAAACCAAATTTAGGGTTAAATTATATATTATTAATATATTAATTAATAACTAATACTATAATTCATAATATTAAAGAATATAAGATTTAATTTATGTATTTATATAATTGAGATCATCCAAAATCATTATATATTGAGTTAAATTTTTTTTATCTAAGCATCATGGTTTTTTTAGTGGTCTAAGTCACGGTCTAAGTTCAATTTTGTCAATCTATGTTTGGGGAGATCTGCTAATTATGAGATATAACTGAAATATGAAGTTATTATTGGCGCTTTAGTATCATGATACATTAGTGTGAAGAATTAATATCTTACTAAATTAGTTAAATGAACCAAACACTAGTTCATGATTTCTCTTAGTCTCTAAATGGTTCCTCGGAATATTGAAATAGCATTATATTTCCATCTCATATTAAAGTTTAATTCATATAAATCAAGACCATGTCCATATTATACTTATGCAAGTTGTAACTAAAATGGGCATGGCTATAGTCCCATTTCTTAATAATTAGCAATTTTAGCTATTTAATTAGCATTTTCTAATATTAAGCTTCAGTTCCGAAATCAATTTCTTCAGCGCCTGCAATATCTGAATCTTGTAAAGATGATGTACAATTAAATGATAAAGGAATAGGCAACGAGATAGTGTCAACAGATAAATGTGAAAGGGAGTAAACAAGTGAGTTGCAAAGCATTCAAGAGGCAATGCTACCCCATGTTACCCATGGCCATATTGTGTTGTTGGATGTCAATGGTGTTCTGCTTCATCGACAAAGGCCCGAGGATAGGAAAAATGAAATCAAACAAGGAGATTTCATTTCTTGTCATGGTAAATTTCGATATGATATTATTTTTTTGTCCAGGGTTGGATCGTCTCTTTCAAAAGCTTAAGGAGATGGGTGCGCTTGTGGGGATTTGGTCATGCATGTAGATTCACAACTTAACACCGCTGTTGAATTTTCTTAAGAAACATTGTAGTGTTGCAGGAGAGGTAATTCGTAAAGATTGGATTTTTACCAGCGAATGTGTTATATAAGAAGGAAAGCAAGCCATACTTCTTCAAGAATGAAAGATTAATTGGGCTTCATGGGGAGATCAGTCACTTAAGGATAATAAAGAATGCACATATCTTAGTGGTAAATGACTCTCCTCAGAAGGCTATGCTCAACCAAAACATTGCTTGTATTCATCCAATCACTTTCGATCCATATTCTGATACCGATATCATGGATGAGCTAGTGAACTACTTGGATACGTGCCTCAAAAAGAAGAATCTCGAAACTTTTGTAAGCAGTATCCACCGTATTAAACATTTTCTAAAGCTTTTCTTTCTCGTGATTTGAGTTTTATAAATGAAGGATAACAATCGGGCGCTTTAATATTATTCTTAAGGAACGTCATTCTTTAGACGAGCCTTTATGCAACCTGGTTTTATTATATCTTATGTATTAACAAAGATGACAACTTCCAATTGCATTCGTGAGAGTGTAAGGTGGTGGCAACACAAAAAATATTGACCAAAATGATTTAATTAATCCGGAGAGTGATGATTTAGACAAAAAGATTTCTCTGTATGGTTAGGAAGAAAGTATTTTAATAAATTAAGTTGATAAGGAAATGATTTCATTTGTAATTATGTTTGATAGTATTTCTTAATTATTGTAAACTATTTTAGAATATTATGAATAATTTAGGAATATTCCTTACTAAGTAAGGTTATTGAAGGATTAATTATTAATTAATTAATATTTAAGGCTTAATTACATATTAAAAATGATTAATTAATAATTAAAACTTAAGTATTAATTAGTAATTTATTTTATATTCCCATTTTCACGTATCATGCCCACTTTAGTTACAACGTGCATACTTGTAGCATTTTCATAAATTGATACAATTATAAGGTTATATCTACTAATGTAATAACTAGTTAGTAAACTTGGAATTTAGATGTTAAGACAATCGTTATCAGTTCAAGAGTATCAATATCCAAATTGTAATTGTTTATGGAATAAGAATTAATTTAAAAGTTGCTTGTCAAAACACTAATTGTTTGAATTAATGGAAATACTATACTTTAGTATAATGTTGTAGGAACATTTACATAATCAATTTAAGAGTTAGAAATAAATATAATGTTACAAAGGTGTGTAGTATTCTGAATTAAGAGAGACTCTTATTGTGAAAATTAAATTTTAAAATTCAATATTTGAACTTAGTGAGATAAGGAGTTAAGAATTACTAATTAGCATTTGTATGCTGTGCTCTTTAGGGAATGAGTACAATAAGAGTGTCGGTTAAGACACATGATATCTAGAGATCACCGATTGAGACACTAGATATAGGTTGAGTTTTTTAGTTTCCACATTAATTTAATAAAGAAAGGTATGTTAGCTTATCTAGTCCCTGAATTAGTCAATGTTATAAAAAGAGTACAAAGTTGGTTTCGAAAGACAATGGTAGTGCTATGCTACTTGGTCGCAATTTGTCAGAATTTGATTCATATCGGGAATGAATTTATGTTAATAATGCACCAAGTGGATGGGCTAATTTTAGGTTGGCATGACCTTGTTATATATATGTGTACAACCATGTGCCTCTAGGATCACCTCTGGCAATATTGACATGACATAGCTATACACTAACAAGGGATAAGTATATTAGCAAACTCTTATATAAAGGGTAGTGAGAAACACTAAGGGATACAGAAATCTGAAGCTATAGTACTGTAACATGGGGGATGTGAAACCATTGAAAAATCAAAAAAATGGATTAATCATTTGAGATGGCTTAAATTGCACTTGGCGACAAGGTCGTCAAGTGTGTTTAAAAGTTAAGGAATAAGGCAAGGATATTTCTTGTTAACCTAGGGGCCAACATTCAACATTAATTAGAGGCCTCTAATATAAATTCTAGTTAAGTAAATAAATTAATCATTATGTTGTTTGCATCGAGTGATAAACTTTGTAAACGTGCAAAGATCTCTAAGTGACTTCATGTCGCAGGTGGTGCCTTCGATAGCTGAATTTACAATTAATGAATGACGGTTCTAAAGTACTTGGATTTGCATAATGCAAGAGGGGGGTAATAAAATTATGTGAACTTTTGGTTGACTTTGCATAGAGTGATATGTTAGTTTGGTTAATTTCTCTAGCACTATCTAGTCTTGGAGTTGAACATCAACGAGGACATTGACATTTTTAAAGGTGGGGAGTGTGTCATAATTTTCACTATGACTCAACCTTTTACTTTGAAGGTTGACTATTGTTACCTATTGGATTATGTGATGAACATATGTAGTGAGAAATAGCCTAGTGCACTTAGGTGTTTAGGGGTAGTCCGATCGACTATCTCTAGATATTGCAAGAAACTTTAAGCGAAGGTAGCACTTATTTTTTTAAAAAACTCTCCCTCAATTTTGACGTCTCAATTAGGTTTTTCAGTTAGTATAGATGATTAAGCATGTTAGGGTTAGGAACACACCTAGGGTTGACCTAGCCCTAGGGTTGCCTAACCCACGCCCTAAAATTCCCACCCCCTTGGGTAGGGTTTAGGGGTAGGAGTTAGTTAGTCAAACTCATCTCATTAACTAAGGGTTGGCATTCCGTACCAGCCCACTTACACATATAGGAAAAGAGGGGGGGCTCCATCACATAAATAAGGTTGAGTATAATGTCATGAGTTCATGACTGAGTTCATTACTCTTCTGATAGTGCAAGCTTTAACTTATGTCGTTAAGGCACAACCCTCTGTTATGCTGCCCTAACTTCTATACAATAGGGGTATGTCCCACCTTCGGGTAGATTACCCTTAACGTTGGTGAATCCATGACTAGAAGGTCTTGTCAGAATGAACATTTTAAGGAATAAAGGTTGACGCATGTCTCCAACCTTTTCCTCCACATCAAACTAGGTATAACACTCACAATTAAGTAAGATACATCCGTGTCCTTGTCTAATTGTGGGTGTGGGATCTTGGCTGACATGTTCTTATTACCCTCACTAAGGGCACTTAGGAGCCATGTTTATGGTACTTGGTGTAACTCTTGAATTTAAATGCACATCAAGGGAGACATCTTCAAATAAAGATGTGACACTAGGCTAGATGACACACTTACAATGCTCAAGGCATGCCCTTTGGGGCATTGTCATGAGATTGTTGCAAAGGGGTTGGATACTCTAGTAACATGCATGTTTGTGCTCGCATTAGGGTGTTAAGCCTTGGCATCTGCTCAAGGGAGGTTAGGTTTTGTAACTAGTTGTGCTTTGGCACACTTGGCTAGGGGGGTGTTCTCCTTAAAATCTAGGGGTTAAACAACCTAAGCTTGTTAGTAGAGCCTTTAATGAGGCACTAGCAAGGTCATGTACTTAAGGTTATCCAAACTTAGCCTTAGGGAGTTTGCTTGATACAACACCTGTGTTTGCTTACGGACACACTTGTGTCCTCACGATTACTAGTCCTAGGTCTAGGGTATGACTTAGCCACTCAAACCCTTAAGGGTTAGTCATGTTTCAAGGTATACTCCTTGTCATCCTAAAGGGGTTGTACTCTCGAATGAGGGTGATTCCTCAAGGGATAAGTGACAATACCTTAGCTTTTCATGGAGGTATGTATGAGACACATCTCTTTTGTGGGGTTAGGGCATGAGCCTATCTAGGTCTACTA
The DNA here is from genome assembly GCA_003024785.1 of Selaginella tamariscina. Lineage (NCBI taxonomy): Eukaryota > Viridiplantae > Streptophyta > Lycopodiopsida > Selaginellales > Selaginellaceae > Selaginella > Selaginella tamariscina. Next base: position 103,748 of record PUQB01000294.1, read on the forward strand.
ACAGAGAATTTTAAAGTTTACTTGGGTTATCCTTTAGGTTTGGGGATGGTCAACTTAGAGTAGGACTTTGAGTCTTTTGCTTAATTGGGTATCTAAATCAAACTGTGAGGTCATCTTAAAAGACTTAGCGTTATTCACACAGGTGATGACGCTGGATGGCTACTTAGCAACCATGTGTTGGCTGTTGTTTTTCATCAAGCATGTCGAAAAACACTCTCCAAGTGATAACAACTAAAGAATACATAACGAGATGTTCTCATTAAAATATTGTTGGAGTTATACAATTTGATGTTAAGATTATTTTTTTATATGTTAAACAAGACTATTGATGCATGTAAGTATTTACAATATTCTATCCTTTACAAATAGAATATTCATAAGGAATATTTTTGTTTTAAAAGATGAGTCTCATCCCATGCACATAAACATCAAGAATATCCTATTCTATATCCAATAGAATATTTGAAGTTCATATTTTGTAAGGGCAATGAAATGTGATAAGAGTCTCAGTTTAAATAATAACATAATTGCATTTTAAATAATAGCATGTCGATTGCAACAGAATGAATGTTCAATCTTACCATGTAAAAGTGATGTGCCGTTGCCAATTACTACAATTTGCAAGATGTCGTTGACAAATAAGGCATTGAATAAAAAACCTAGCTACGGTGTTTGTTATTTCTTATATACAATTTTTTTGTCTTGCTTGTCAATATCTATGTTTGTTTAAATTTCAAATGCAATCATCATTTGTTCACCAATGCTGTAGATTGTGCAAGCATGTTAATCATGTAGCTCAGTAAACTAAATTTTAACAACTCATCAATCCGCTAGCAATCTACTGTTCATATCAATGCTTTCACACCAAATTATTTCCATATGATTATAGTTTACTCTACTTTATTGTACTCTAGTTTATTCTACAATTCAATATTGTATGGTACATCAGTAGTTATATATGCTTCATCATTATTGTCTAAGTTATAATGCTTTCGACTTCGATGGTCAATATTATGTAGCTTGTTGATCTTGGTGTTATTAAATCATAATTGTGAACTAGGGCATCGATCTGACAGCAATTTACTTTCCAAGGCCGCTATGTTGTTGCTACTAAAATTCATGACAATAAGCAAGCCAAGGCACTTTTCAACATCTACGCCAATGTAGTGGACCAATTTGAATGACCTTGAATGGTCCAATTTAACTTCACATTAAAGCACTCCCTATGAAAACAAGGAGAAAGATAATAAGAGTCGTGAACTCCAAAACACAACATATATGGCTTAATAAAAGAAGTTAACTAAATATAGAATTTCATAGAAGGTGTGGCACCTATTTATTTAGCCTCTATCAACATGTGTGGCTCTCTCACATGTGATGTCCCAAGTACCTTGGTAAGCTGATATGGACAATCGGATCTATCCCTGGGTTAAGCGCCACATAACAATTTCATTGTACCTTTCCCGCTTGACCGCTCTATCCCGTTGCTCATTGTATTGGCTAGTAGTTTGACAGTGGTCAACTCTCGTCAACCATGCCTGGACTTATTCATTGGCACGTCCTCGGGCCATGCCCTTAACCATCAACCCATAGTGCTGGTGGTATATGGTGATTCGCTCTCAAGTTTCAACTTCAGGGCTGTGATGGTTGCATCCCATAGCATGGTCACCTCTGTAGCCTTGCCTCAAACCCTGCCTACTACTCCGGATTTGCTTAAGCTGACCTCCAGCTTCCGTGTCCGCTCTTGCGATGTTATAACTTATGTTCCCTTATTGTGAGGAGTTGAGCCTGTAGTTGGGTGTGTACCTTTAATTCCATGGTGGTCCATGGTGGGTCTTGCGGGCCTTGACATGTTGCGTTCCTCGCTCGATGGAGCGGGACTATTGCCCATTGTGCCTCTTGCGTGGGCTTCGCTGGGGAGGACACGAGAGTGGCTTTGCTTCTGTGATTTGACTGGTGTGCCAGTGTAGTTCTTTCTTTGGTCACTGCCAGCTCTTGGTGGGCCTTCGTGAGCTCCACCTCCCATCGCTTGGCTTGGTGCATGCTCAAAGGCTTGCGTTCCCTCTACTATGGCCCTCTCACAATCACGTTCGAGTTGATCGTGGAGCTGTTGGAGGCCATCATACTTGCCCTATAGTTGGTCCAACTATTGGCTGACCTATTGGCACTCCTCTTCTACTTGGCTTCCTCTCGGCCTCCGCGGTCTCCCACAATTGGACTCCTTGGAGAAGCTATTCTGCATACCCTTGGCTTCCTTTTGAGCAATTTGTCAACGGTCCAGAGATAGCATTGTGTCTCGTGGATACTTCGAGGAGGCCTAGGTCATTCACTACCTTCCTAATCAAATTGAAGGCATTAGCTAGTTTGAGATGAGACGGGGTGGCCCATTGCCCATTGGCATAGTAGTGCCAGTAAGTCTCGCCCAACATATTACATGTGTCCACCTCTTCGCTGCCTGGGTTGGCTGCCTGTGATGGGCTAGTTGGGTGCTCCCATGCACCCTACAGTCCTTGTGTTGGGTGTCATGGTATTCCAGGGCCTTCCAGTGGAGGAACTGCAGTATCAACCCTGTGGCTGGGGGCCTCTGTTCCTTTCTCCATAGTCCCTCCCTCCCCGGCCTATTCTGGCAGGGAGTCTTCTCTTGCCATTTTCATGATGACTCCAGTGTGGCCAATTGCTTCCCTTTATCGGCTTGGCTGGTGCCTACCTGCTCTCTTCACTCTGACTCCCTGGTGGTGTCCAATCGGAGTTGCATTGGCATGGGAGTTGGGACTCAGTTGATGATCTAGGATGTTGAGGTGGCCAGCCATGGTGAGCCTCTGTCCAACCCCTTTTGGATCCTATTGATGCTTTGGGTCAGGGCCAAGATCATGTAGTGCCTGAGGTAATTTGCCAGTCCACAAAGACTCCTTCCCAAGCGCTGCACAAGGAGTTCACCACTCGAGTGGTGACACGCCTCTCCGTTCTTTCGATGAACATGAAGGTCGTGAGCACCAGGAACTCGTCCACATCCACCCTTTCCTATATGGTGAGCCTGAACAATGCTATCTCATCTCGGTTGGCGTGGAACCATTGGCATTCAAGGTCTGATAGCTCTTCCAGGGGTATGCTGTCCTTTGGTAGTCTGAACATGGCTACCAACTAATTTAGGTCGATGTAGAAGTACGCCAAGCTGCCCAACCGGAACAAATGTCTCTTGCTTGGTCTTCTTGGTCTCCAGCTATGCCATTTGTATGAATTGGCAAGCTTGCTCGACAAATTCCGGCCTCTCCACTTCTCCCTATGGGACATTGTAGAGCCCGAGCAGCCGCATCTGTTTTCGAACTCGTTGAACATTGGGTTGGTCGATAAATTCCTTAAATTTGGAGAACTTAGATGCCACAAGCTTTGTGATCCACTTCTAGCCCTTGTATGGTACATGGATCTGTTGGATGAGTATCGACTTGTTACGCTTGGTCCATTCCATCATCCTGATGTTGGGGAGTAGTCGGATTGTCCTTGTACTCCCAAAGTTTTTTTTCATGTCCTTTGCTGGTTTAGTCTGCTATTGGCGGTTCTCTCTTGTTAGTTGCGCTAGGAATCAATCCTCGTTTAGCTATTTTAGCTGCTCCAATCTTCTTTATGTAACCACTAGTTCATCTGTGATCCTATGGTCTAGGCTTGTTCATAAGCTGGGTATGGTAAATTCTCATGGCATGATGGCCTTTAGGCCATAGGCCAGATGGAAGGGTGTTGCTCCCATTGCGGTTTTGAATGTTGTCCAATATGCTTGTAACACGGATGGTAGCATCTCCTCCATCGCCTGGGTTCACTATGGTAGAGCTTCTTCAAGATGGTGACCAATATCTTGTTTGTGGATTCGGCTTGTTTATTCCCCTACGGGTAGTAGGCTATTGACATGCAATGCTTGATGACAAATGTGCAAACTAATTCCGGACAGTCTCATTGATAAGTGGCTCTTTTGGTCTAATACTAGCTCTAGTGAGCAACTGAACCTTATCAAGATGTTTGTATAGATAAACCTTGTTGTCTTCCCTGCCATTGCCTCCCTGAGTGCCTTCGCCTCTACCCACTTTGTGGCATAGTCTATTGCCACCACAACGTACCTGAAGTGTGTCACATGGGTCCTTGGGTTGATTGGACTCACAAAGTCTAGGCCCACTTCTCAAACGCCACCATTCTATTGAGGGGTGGTACTCCATGATAGGCAAGGCAGGAACCGACTATGGCAATTGAGGTGCTCTCTACCCTCCATTAACCTCTCATGATGCATCTTCTTAGCCAGCTGGTACTCGCTGATCTCCATTTGTTTAAACAAATTAATCCCCACTCTCTGGTCTCTCCTTTGGGCCACAACTCCTCTTGCTATGATGAACTGCATCCGTGTGTAATTAATATCCCTCCATGGTCTCACACAAATGGTCATTGGGGACTCTACAGGTCAAATGTGGGGTGACTTACAAAGCCTTGGTGGTCGCCAAGACATTGTTACTAGCGTCCAGTCCCAGAGGTCTGTGCTAGTGAGCCGGCCTTTACCTCGGGAGCACTAAAAGGTGTTGTGATGGCCTCTCCCGAATGCCGCAAGGGCCCGTGTATAGATGGGTAGGAGTTCCACTATGCGCAATGCTGTTGCCTCTTATTCGTATAGTGTTGGGGTTGGGAGCAAAGCAAGAGGAGAATAATTGAGAGAGTGGGAGACAAAAGGAATCTAAAGATATACATATATTGCATGTTCGGATACAATGTGGCCCTAGAGACAGTGGAGCAAGATACAAAGGAGAAGATTGACTAGAAGGACCCTGACCCACTACCAGCCTTCCTACTTATATAGTGGGTTGGCCAGTGTCACGACCCGATATAGAATACAGATATGACTTATAAGATACAAGATATAGAATACAGGATATAGGATATGCCTATAAAGATATACCTACAGGATATACCAACCTACAGGATATGCTAAAGATATACCTACAGGATAAGGGACATTATTTTTAGCTCGTGCCTAGATTAGCTCCTAGAGTATTATTTTTAGTGTTAGAGTTTTTACTTGGTGCCACAAAGGCGGCTTGCCATGTGCCAACCTTGGAATCCCCTCTCTGGAAACCCCACGGAATCTGGTAAAGTAACCCATATTAGGAACCCAACCCTTAGGAACTTAAGCTCCTAGCTGACCAAGTTCACGAACAAGACTCACCTTGTGAATCAGGATATGCGGATAGCCAAGCAAATATCATTCTAGCTTGGCGTGGTTGAGGCGGCTGGAGCAAGGCCTCAACCATTAGTTTTATAGAACGTGAACTCGGGCAACGCCTTTGAGCTTGCGAGCAGGTTTTTGACCTAAGGAATCGACTAACTCCTTGGAAGTAACGTACCCCTATCACAAAGGCGAGATCCTGAAACAATAAGGATGTCTAACCCAAAGGTGGGATGTACCCCTATCGTGTGGAAGTTTGGGCGGCACAACAGAGGGTTGCGCCTTGACAACACAAACTTAGCTTGCACCAGTAGGAGATTAACGAGCTCTCTTTTGAACCCAGGAAGCCTCACTACATATACTCTACCTTATTTATGTGACAAACCCCCCCTGGTTTTCCTAAGTGAGTAAGTGGGCTGGCACAGAAATGCCAGCCCTTAGAGAAATGAGTTGTCCTAACCTACCCCTAAACTAACCCCTAGGGGGGGGTTAGGGTGTGGGTTAGGGCAATCCTAGGGTTAGGTCAACCCTAGGGGTGTACCTAACCCTTTTTTTTCTAGAAGGTAAGTTCTAGCTTCACATAGAGTTTCCTACAAATACCTAATGACACCCGGTCGGACCATCACTAGATACCCAAGTGCACTAAACAGGCATGTTTCCTACTACATGTAGGGTTTGTCACACAACTCGGTAAGTAACAACAATCAAACCCCAAGTAAAGGGTCGAGTCATAATAAAAATTATGACATTAGCTTATGCCTAGATTAGCTCTTGGAGTTGTGAGTATAAAAGCTTTGACTTAATTGTTGTACAATCAATTACTATCAACACCAGTCTTTTATGATTATTCTTGTCTTGTTCCTTGCTCTTGCCTTGCTTTTGAAGTCAAGCCTCCTTGTTTTATCATGCTCTTGGGTCGTGGCTTGACAGTTTGATAATAACTACTTTTAGTTCTTTGATTTCCAGTTACTTTTTTTTCTTAGTTCTTCTCCCTTGTTTTCCTCTTTTTTTTCTTTCACAGATCATGGCAGATTTTGAACAATTTTAACGCGAGCACAAAATGTTTTTTATGAGTTGGCCACTTTGCACCAAGTGATCACAAATCTGCAAGGTTCCACTAGTGCGACGCATGCAGTTGTTAATGCATCCTCCAAGGTTGTTGCGCAAGCTCTCTCTCAAACATCCATGGTTCCCTCTCCATTGAACGAGCCAAAAATTAGCATGTCGAAAGAAGTTCGGTAGTTCCTATGGAGGTCGATAAATACAAGTGTGGCCCACTTTTAGCTGCTAAGAAGCAATGTCATTGGTGAAAACTTATGCTTGTATTATGGTGAAGCAGGACATAAGGTGGTAGAATATTGTGTTAAAGTCAGAAAGTTCAAGACGCGTGAAGTTAAAGCTGAAGTTTAGTAAAAAAAACTTCAATGTCCACTTCGTTTAGGAGCCGTGAAGTTGGACATAGGCGCAGGCTCCATTGGTGTTGCTCACACCATTCCATCACTCAAGTTTTCCTATACACATTCACTTCAATGATCGAGAACTTAAGGAGTCTACCTTGTTAGACACTGATGCAAATGCATGTTTCATGAATGACACTTTTGCAGCTCAACATGGCATTCCGGTGGTAAAGTTGAAGCATGCAGTTCCTGTAGAGGTCATAGATGGTCGTCTGATTGCTTCTGGTGCAGTTACCCATGCTACCACACTTTTCTCTTGCACCCATGGCGCATTCAATTGCTCGATTTCCTTTCAATTTATTGTCAAGGTGATGAGTGGAAGACTGCCTTTCGTACAAGTTATGGACACTTCGAGTACACGGTGATGCCTTTCAGACTTACAAATGCCCCAGCTATGTTCCAAAACATGGTGAACACATCTTTTGCGACTTCTTGGATCAATTTGTGGTGATCTACCTCGATACATCCTGATTTTCTCCAAGGACTAGGTGGCACATGACAAGCATGTACGACTAGTTATACAAAAGCTTCGCGAGCATGGCCTATATGTAAAGTTGGAAAAGTGTTTTTTCAACAAGGATACTGTGAGAGGCCTAAGTCTGTACGAGACATACAATGTTCTTTGGCTTCACAAATTTCTATAGGCGATTCATACAAGACTTCTCCAAGCGCGTACTTTCACTCATGGAACTCACCAAGTGCACAGGGGATTTCTCTTGGTTCGACAAAGTGGAACATGCATTCATAACACTCAAGGACGCCTTCACGACAGCTCCAATTTTAGCACATCCTAATCCTTCTCATCCCTTCTTTGTTGAAGCAGATGCTTCGGACTTTGGAGTAGGTTTCTATCTTATCACAAGTTGGAGAAAACAAGTTATTCCATCATGTAGCCTTTCACTCTCGTAAGTTCCTTTTGATAGAAATCAATTACGAGATTTATGACAAGGAACTCAAGGCCATTGTGGATTCGTTTGAGAAGTGGCGACACTTCTTAGAAGGTGCTGCGCATCCTGTATAAGTTCTTACGAATTACAAGAACCTGAAGCTTTTTTAAATGGCTTGAGTTCTCAGTTGGTGACAGGCTAAGTGGGCGGAATTCCTATCACGTTTTAATTTTGTCATCGTCTACAGGCCTGGTTTTCAGAATGGCGAAGCGGATGCATTGTCTAGGTGCTTTTACCTTGCACCAACCCTAGGCGATCCTGCATATGACTGTTAAAAAACAAGTGTTGTTGGGTCTTGATCGATTTCGACTTGCGGCACTACATGTTCATCAGGCTCCAGCAAATTCAAACACTTCCATAGGGCATCTGTTTACAATTGGCTACAGACGACTTGGCAAAGAATGTGTTCTCACACATTAGTTCTGACATCGCAAGCTCTTCTTCCTCCATTTCCCGTACAGATTACAAGTTGTTTACCATACAGGACGGACTCCTGTACCGGGACGATGTCCTGTACATTCATGTTTGGTGTTTATGGACTCGATACCCCGGCTACAAGACATTTTGGTGTGGCCAAGATAGTTGAGTTTGTGACTTGTAACTATTGGTGGCCTGGGTTGCGAGGTTTTGTGGAAAAGTTTGTATAGAGTTGTGGACACCTGCAATATGTTGAAGATGCCTTGTCACGTGCCCTCTGGTCTTCTTCATCCTCTTCCTGTTCCCTCTACTCCTTAGAGATCCATTTCTATGGATTTTCCTCACATATCTTCCTCCTTTTCGTGAATTTGATGTAGTTCTTGTGGTGGTTGACCGTTTGACCAAACATGCTCATTTCTTACCCTATAACAAGACGGTACAGGCCAAACAACTGCTGAGTTGGTGATCCGCAAAGTGTTCCGACATCATAGTCTCCTAAGAGCATTGTTTCTGATCGAGGCCCACAATTCATGTCTAGATTTTAATGAGAGCTTCTCTGGAGTTTACAAGTTAAAGCAGATTTTTCTTCAGAATATCATCCAAACTGATGGACAGTCAGAATGCATGATTCAAACCTTGGAGCAGTATCTTCGCTGCTTTACCAACAGGACAACTGGTTGGACCTTTCTTTTATGGTGGAGTTTGGTTACAACAATTCCGTTCACACATCTACATGCAAGACACCTTTTTTTGCTCTTATAAGCTTACCATCCACATTTTAACTTTGCTCCTCATGCTTCTCCTTCTTTCGCTCTTGCAATACAGGATTGTCTTCAGCATCTTTATTAGGTATAAAATGATCTCCAAGTTCATCTTTAACAGGCATAGAAATGGTACAAGTGTCATGCTGATGCTCATCGTCAGCTGGCACCTGCATATAAATTGGTGGTCTCGTGCGGCTTTTCATCGACATATTTGCACCAACATGCCTTCTTCTAAGCTAGATTTTTAACAATTGGGCCCTTACAGAATTGCGGCTGAGGTCAATCTTGTAGCTTTCCAACTAGAGCTACCATCTATTGTGAAACTTCATTATGTGTTTCACACCTCTTTGTTGGAACCATATCATCATTCTTCTCTTTCTAGTCGTGCTTCTTCTCCTCCTCCTCCTGTGGTCATTGACGATGAACCTGAGTACGAGGTTGCAGCCATCCTTGATTCTCTCTTCATTTGCCGCCAACTTCAATACTTGGTGGATTGAAAAGGTTATTTGCCTACTGATCCCACTTGAGAACTTGCATCCATTTACTCCATGCTTCTTCCAAGGTTGCTGTCTTCCATCGATGTTATCCTGCTAAATTAGGTTCCAGGATTCATGAAACTCGTCCTTAGGAAGGAGGTATTGTCACGACCTAATACAGAATATAGGATATGACCTACAGAATACAAGATACAGGATATGTCTATAAGATATATGTACAGGATATATTTACAGGATATACCAACAAGATATGCTTACAGGATATGCCTATAGAATATGCTTATAGGATATGCTTACAGGATATACCTATAGGATAAGGGACATTATTTTTAGCTCATGCCTAGATTAGCTCCTAGAGTATTATTTTCAGCTTATGCCCAAATTAGCTCTTGGATTTGTGAGTATAAAAGCTCCGACCTAATTGTTGTACAATTAGTTACTATAAACACTAGTCATTATACGATCATTCTTGTCTTGTTCCTACACCGTAGTTCCATGTGATACTCTCTCACTAGTCTACTGCCATGTGATAGAGTTCTACTTGTAGCATTTATGTGCCTCCCTCACACATGTTGTCTCGAATACCTTGGTAGTTGATCCAGACGATCAGATTTATGCTTGGGTTAAGCATTGATTGATAGCTGTTGTTGTTGATCAGTACATGTTGTACCTTCCTTGCTTGACCGCTTTGTCTTGTTGCTCATTCATGCTAGCTGGCGTTTGACGGTGGTCAACCCACCGTCAACTAGCAGAAATGTAACAAGTAGAGTGAAAAGAAGAAACCAAGAAGCACAAGAACAATGGCATCTACAATACGTGCAAGAAGCCTGGGCATTATGAATGAGATTGTCCTAATGAAGAAGCTAAGCGAGTAAAGAAATTTGGAAGGCCAAGCAAGTGGCTAATTTTGCTCGAGCATATCAAGATGTTTCAAGTTGTGACAGTTTGTTCATGACTTCTAGCATTAATCTTCAAGCTCTTGCAATTAGCAACAACAAGCTTGGATTTCTTAATAAGCATGAAGTGGTTTGGCTTGATAGTGGAACCAACCAGCATATGACCGAGAATTGTTTTGCCAATTGGATCATCTTCTAGAAGGCAAGCGGATCTTTCTTGGCAACGATTACTCAATGTATATATGTTGTAATTTCTTTATCTCTCTCTCACACACACACAATTGTATGTATATACATGTTTATTTATATTTATAAGTTCTTTATATTTCTCTTTTTGTCACACACACACAATGCTTGAGGCAAGGAAGTGGTGGTGGGATTAATCCCACCACCCCTTCCCTACCTGGTGAGCAAGATTAATCCCGCCCACCACTCTCTGAGACAAAGAAAGGTGACCGAATTAATCCCGCCACCCTTCCCACCACTCTCTGAGATGGAGAAGGGTGGCGAGATTAATCCTGCCACATTGTATGTGAATATACCTGTATATTAATATATTTAAGTTTTATCTCTTTCTCACTCACACATGTATTTATATGTGCATGTGTATTATTTTATACATATAATTCATTTATCTCTCTTTCACACACACACATTTTAGGAGGCATGGTTGTGGTGGCGAGATTAATCCCACCACCCCTTCCTTGCCTCCTAGAATGGTGGCGAGATTAATCTTGCCAACTTCTCTCTGAGACGAAAAAGGGTGGCAGGATTAATCCGCCACCCTATATGTGAATGTACATGTGTATAAGTATATATAAGTTCTTTATCTCTCTTTCACACACACACCTATATTTATATGTACATGTATATTTGTATATTATAATTCATTTATCTCTCTCTCACACACACATGTATTTATACATATGTATGTATCTGTATATTACAATTTCTATATATATCTCTCTCACACACATAAATTCAAGGAGGATTTATCCTGCCACCCTTCCTTGCCTCTTAGAAATAGTGGGCGAGATTAATCCCGCCACCCTATATGTGAATGTACCTGTGTATTAGTATATATAAGTTTTTTATCTCTCTTTATATTTATATTTGTATATTATAATTCATTTATCTCTCTCTCTCACACACATGTATTTATATATATGTATTGTAAGATACTATATATTATGTAATGTAATGTATATACGCATGTGTATATACACACATGCATAGTGACACATGGGTGGTGATCTGGCCGCCATGTGTCAGCGCCACGTGTCGCATGTGTGCCACGTGGCAGGAGGTCTCCTGTATATAAGCAGGGTTTTTGTAGCTTAATGGATCTGACATTTTAATATATATCGGCTCTTTCATTGGTGGAGAAGTTGGGTATTCCTTTTCCCGCCTTTTCCTTTTCATGTTTTCATAACGATGAATATGGAGACGGCGTTTAGCATTATTGCTACTGCTATTGATGCACAAACAAAGTTGTTGGAGCGCTTTGTTGAGGGTTCGTCCTCCTCTTCCCCGCCTGAGCCTCCTGTCGGGGGATCTGCTTCTAGTACTCCTTCGTCTTCTTCACAGGCCACAAATCCGAGGGTTCGACCCCGATCTTTTTGTGGTGATCCAGGAGATGATGTATACCACTGGTTTGATCATTTCCAAGTTATTGTTCGTTACCATGGTTGGGATGAGGTGCGTGCTCTCAGAGAATTCCCTACATGTTTGGAAGGCCCTGCGCTCAAGTGGTTAATGGATTGGCTGCGGAGATTCAAGCCAATAGTAATCGGTTGACGGAAGGCCTCAAACGTACGTTTTGGCAAAGTTGAGGATTCAGATGATGCTTTCCAACAACTGCACGTGATACGACAACATCCTGGTGAGTCTGTTATGCGATTCAGTATTAGGTTCGGGGATTTAGTTCGGCGTGCATATCCCTAATATGCCGAGCCCATTAAGCTCGGTATTTATGGCCAACTATGCGACCCGAACTTGTTCGATTCATTCGGGCTCTTCGTCCTACCACATTGGAGGAAGCTTTTGCACTAGCTCAACGATTTGAGTTTGGTGCCTGGTGAGGGCCGTGTTCCCCTTGGGTTACCTGCTCCTCTATTCAAGCGTGCTGATCCAATGGAGGTTGACGCTGCTGCATATGCCCGCACGACAAGCCTTCGTGGTCGACCTCGGGGCCCACCCCGTGGACCACCTCCACGAAATCGTCCTGCACTTGCTCCAGTTCCTGCCCGTGGTGGTCAAAATCCACGGATTCGTGACAGGAGGAATCGGAACAATGCAGGTCGACCCAATCAAGTTCATTGTTGGGCTGTTGGGCACCTGGACATACTTGGCGGGCATGCGATGTGTATCCTGATTGGCGTCCACCACATCCAGGCTGGCGACCATATGTTCCGGATGGTGTGCCTGTGGCGGCCATTATGGCTAATGATGAGCTTTCAGATGACGAAGCCTCTCTTGCAGGTGGATCTGTTGCGGAAAACGAGTAATCGTACGGGCGACGGAGGGATCCCGTGCGATGGAGACTTCACCTCCATGTTTTTTCCGCTATGCATATCAAGGTTTGCAAGTTCCACCAGATCATCCAGTTTTCACATTTTCTGCACGGGTGAATGATCTTTCAGTCACAGTGCTTGTGGATACAGGATCCAGTATGTCTTCCATAACTGCTTCTCTAGCGCATCGGTGCTCATTACCCTTAAGACGTGCAGATAAGGTCTTGCACATTTTATATGGTAATGGGCAGTCTCGTGCAGTATCACAGTACACCACTTTGACTACGCTGGTTATGGGTGCCAACTGTAAGTTTCCCTCTGGGTCTCTTAGGGTTGTCCCTTCCCAGGTCTTTGACATCATTCTGGGATGTGATTGGTTAAAGCAGTCGAAAGGTACATGTGATTTTTCACTCTCTCCTCCTGTATTACGCTTGGAGTCTGTGTCTTTGCAGTCTGTTCCTTTACGTCCAGAGAAGCTTGTTGCTGTTTGTATCACGCATACAGCTCCTTTGATTCCGGTCTTGGGGTGGTGTTCATCTCAACAGGTTCAAATGCCGGATCCGTCACCTGAGTGTCGAGCACACTGCATCGAACAACTTAAGAAACAGTATGCAAGTTTGTTCAAATTTGATCTGTCCCAAGGTGCACGTGTGAAGACTCGACACTGTATACCCACCGGCAATGCAAAGCCTTTCAAAGTCCCGGTTCGACGCAGGTCACCAAAGGAGTTATCAGCCATGCGAACAGCTGTTACTGATATGATTGGTAAACGAGTGTGTCGTCCGTCACGGAGTCCATGGGCATGTGAACCTCATTTGGTTCCCAAGCCTGATGGATCTCTCCGATTTTGTGTGGATTACCGACCTCTTAACGATGTTACCATCAAAGATGTCTATCCACTTCCGAACTCTGCCGATCTATTAGATCGTTTGGGTCAGAGTCGATGGTTTACTTAAGTTGATTTGGCATCAGGATATTGGCAGGTTCCTATGGCTGAGGAGGATATTCCAAAAACGGCCTTCCGGACACCATTTGGTCTTTACGAGTTTTTGGTCATGCCTTTTGGATTGACTTCAGCTCCTGCCACCTTTCAACGCATGATGGATGAGCTTCTTTCCGATATGCCTGATATCACTGCCGATTTTATCGACGATGTGCTCATTCATGGGTCTGGTTCTTGGGAGGATCACATTCGTGATGTACGGCGCGTTCTTGATCGATTTCGAGAAGTTGGCCTGAAGTTGAAACTTGAAAAGTGTGTGTTTGGTTCGACCGACACCACTTACTTGGGTTACCGTATATCTCGAGAGGGTTTACAGGTGGATCCAATGAAGTTGCGAGCTGTTCGAGAGTTCCCTCGTCCCCGTACAGTACAGGAAGTCCAGCGTTTCTTGGGCACGGTGCAGTACTTGGGTCGATTCATCGATCATCTCACTGATCGAACTGCCCCTCTTCGGGAGTTAGTTCGTCCACAGGTATCTTTCAGGTGGACTCGCAGGTGTCAGCAGGCATTTGACCAGTTAAAAGAGTTCCTGACAACTCCACCATTGCTTCAATACCCAGATTTTACTCGTCCGTTCATTTTACGAGTAGATGCCTCAGATGTTGGTATTGGTGGTGTATTGATGCAAACTGATGCTGTGGATTCTTCAATTCGACACCCGGTGGCTTACATTAGTCGAGTACTCACGCCGGCTGAGCGGAATTATTCCACTACTGAAAAAGAATGCCTTGCTGCTGTTTGGGGTTTTGAACGACTTCATGCCTACTTACATGGGAGTGAAACACTTTTGGAGTGTGATCATGCTGCTGTCACTTCCTTGCTAAAACGGAAGAATCTAGTGGGTCGTGTAGCCAGATGGGCATTACGTCTCCAAGTATATAACTTTAAGGTGGTGCACAGGCCTGGGCGAACAATGGTGGATGCGGATGCACTTTCTCGAGCACCCCTTTCTGATTCCACTTTGCCTGCTCATGCAGTCGCTGCAGCATTCGGTTTGATACAAGCCCCTCAGGTATTCGATGCCGACTTACCATCCTTGGAACAGTGGCAGGATGCCCAAAAACGTGAACCATGGACGAGGCAATTACGGGATGCGTTTTTGGGCATCCTGCCACTGTTCCAAGGATGGTAAGTCGGCATCGAATACCTGAGGGGCTTGTATCAAACCGAATGCTGCAGCGACTGCATGAGCAGGCAAAGTGGAATCAGAAAGGGGTGCTCGAGAAAGTGCATCCGCATCCACCATTGTTGCCCAGGCATGTGCACCACCTTAAAGTTATATACTTGGAGACGTAATGCCCATCTGGCTACACGACCCACTAGATTCTTCCGTTTTAGCAAGTGACAGCAGCATGATCAACTCCAAAATGCGTTTGCAAGTCCTTCTTCCGAACCGCAGTTTCGACAATATCATGCTCAGTTTCGACTTCAGGTGGTTTATTGTATTTTATTGGGACAAATCCAGAAGACAGATGGCGGTTGGCTGTGCCCTCTACATATGTTCCACACCTTCTTCGAGCATATCATGATTCGCCTATTGTTGGAGGTCATCTTGGTCACCAACGAGTGTTGGAGAAGCTCCGCAGATCCTTTTATTGGCCTAGCATGCGTGGTGATGTGATCAGGTATATTCAGAGCTGTCCCATTTGTCAAACTCGGAATTCCTCTACGACTCGGGCCATGGGGGTGTTAGAATCCATCAACGTCTCTCGCCCTTTTGAGTTAATTGCAGTGGATTTAATGGGACCTTTTCCACGTTCTTCTCAAGGTAACCAGTACATCATTGTCGTATCTGATTATTTAACTCGTTGGGTGGAGGTTGGTGCTCTTCCGGATGCAACTGCCCTGTCAACAGCTTTGTTTTTGTTCGATAATGTGGTTTTGCAATTCTTGTCCAGAGCGGATGTTATCAGATAATGGCCCCGCTTTCATTGCAGAGGTATTCCGAGTGTTGTGTGAGAGGTTAGGGGTAAAACACTCATTTGCCTCTCCATATCATCCACAAACTGATGGTTTGGTGGAGCGATTGAATCGGACCTTCAAGGTATGATCTCGAAGTATGTGAACTTCAATCACACTGACTGGGATTGGTATTTGCGATGCTTGAGATTTGCTTATGTAACAGGCATTCAGAGTTCGATTGGTATCTCTCCATTCAAGGCATTGTATGGATATGATCCTAAGTTGCCTAGTGAATTGGGATTATCATCGAATCTGCCACGTGCCGAGGATGCGAAAATGTGGGCTCGACATTTGGATGCTGTCTTACCTCTTCTGCGTGCAGAGTCTGCTGAACATCTTGGTCGAGCTCAAATACAGCAACAATCTTCTTACAATGCACGACATCAAACTCCACCAGACTATGCTGACGGTGACTTAGTACTGGTACGTTTTCCCAAGCTAACTGCACCTGGGCTTGCAACTGGTTTATTACATAAGTGGCTTGGTCCCTACCGAGTTCTCCGAAAGGTTGGTCCTCAGGTGTATCAGGTACAGTTGGTGGGATCTCATGAGGTTGAGATAGTTCACGTAGTTCGAATGAAACGGTTTGTTGTTCGAGACTCGTTGACTACATTCGGTCATACCTTAGATGGCCCAACTCACACGGATCCAGGACCATCAGATCCATCACCATCTACACAACCGCAGAGGGGGGGATAATGTAAGATACTGTATATTATGTAACGTAGTATATACGCATGTGTATATACACACATGCATAGTGACACATGGGTGGTGATCTGGCCGCCATGTGTCAGCGCCACGTGTCGCATGTGTGCCACGTGGCAGGAGGTCTCCTGTATATAAGCAGGGTTTTGTAGCTTAATGGATCTGACATTTTAATATATATCGGCTCTTTCAGTATGTATCTGTATATTATATATCTCTCTCACACACAAATTCAAGGAGGATTTATCCTGCCACCCCTTCCTTGCCTCTTAGAAAGGTGGGCGAGATTAATCCCGCCACCCTATATGTGAATGTACATGTGTATTAGTATATATAAGTTCTTTATCTCCTCTTATTACTTCTATAATTTTATTATAATATTTTGAGTGAAAGCCAATAAACCCTAAAATTGTCTAAAACTCACATTTGTGGTAGTGCTAGAACCGAATGATGTGTGTTTTTTGTAATCTCACCCACTTCTCTTTGAGATGATGAAGGGTGTAAGTGAATGTACTAGTGTATTAGTATATATAAGTTTTTTTGTATCTCTCTCTCACACACACCTTTACTTATATGTACATGTTTATTTGTATATTATAATTCCTCCACTTTTCGGGCCTGGCGAGATTAATCCCACCAAGACAATTACTTTCTAATCGGGCCTGGCAGGATTAATCTCACCATGTAATTAGTTTGACCACTTCAGAGAAAAATATTTATAGACCCTATAATGTTTATGAGAACTTAGGATTTTTATATCACATGTGGCATTAAGGTGACATTAAAGATGAGGAGGAAATGAGATGGGCAGGGGGATTCTGGAATCGACTTGGCTATATTTCACAATAAGCAGGAAGAGCATTGGATCAACCATAATTGATGTCAAATTAATCTTTATCACATCATGTAGACAAACAAAATAATGAAGAGTAGATTCAATAGTCAAGCACTCGAGGGTAGGCTACGAACCAAGATTGAACGATGCTCAAAATATATATCTTGTTTTATCTAATGTAACATTCTCAGATCTGGAGGACTCGAACCTTGGGCGGTTGTGTTGGCTTGTCGGTTACGACATTCACGTTTTCACTAATGATGTTGATCGTGGAATTTTCTTCAATTAAACGAAAGCCCATTTATGAAGGGGATTTGGCTAAATGTCTTCTTTGGAGGATCTAAATACCCATTGAGTAGGTGTATTCACAGTAGATATTTCTTCACATTATAAAAGATTCATGAATGAAGCAATCGTCTCAACTCTTATTGAAGAAGAACACAATAACATTATTAGGGAGATTGAGAGGTGTTAAACAGGAAAACAGGAAAACCTCACCTTTTCTTGTTTAACCATTTTCCTTTCTTTCAACCATCAAGAAAGGTTACACACTCTTTTTATATCAACTCTCCACATATGTATATTATTAAAACACCTTCTCTCAGTGCCACAATGATTGGTCTCTAAAGTCAAGGGCAAGAACGGATTTTGGCTATTGCCTTGTTAGATCCATTCATTAAGAATATACATGTCACACACACAAGATTTTATAATATGCACCTTCATTTTTAACATGAATACAAGAGAATAAAGTGTGGAGACTCTCTCTCTCCTGTTGGAACTTCTTATGGAGACCCTCTCTCTCTTGCTGGAACTTCTTGTGAAGACCCCTTCTCCCTTGCCCTAACTACCTCTTAACTCCCCTCCCTCTCGCCACATCATCCTTTTCCTTTTAACCTTTTCCTCTCGGTAAGGATTTTCCTCCTTCACAGCCTTTCCTTCCATGCTTACTACAGACCGTCTTACCGTTATTCTCTCCATAGTAGGATGTCCTATGCTCCTAATATTTACCTTTAACACTGCCCTCCTTTTCGTTGTTGTGTCCTCACGGCAATTATCCTACTCTTTCCTTTGGATGTTGATCTTCATAGTATTGTGGATTCTCTCCTTTATACTTCCAAAACTTGTTCTTCACTTTTCTAAGTTCATGGTTAGAAGTTGATACCTTAAGTTGCAGCACTTGATTTTCTGCATCTTGTTCCTTAGGATTAGTCTCTTCCTGTTCCTGAATAGTCTTTTCTTCATGTTCCTTTGGTTTATTTTATGTGTTTATATTCACTTGCTTTAAAGGATCTGTGGTATACACATATGTATACTCTGCAGGTTGTTTTTGTAAATCAATCTTATACGGGATTGCCTTATAAAACTTTTCCTATAATTTACGTTTGTCGTTTTCCTTTTGCTGAATAGTTTTCTTTTCTTAGTACTACATTAAGGTCTATATCTGTCAAGACCTTCAAATCAAGATATGCTTTCAGAATTTCTACTTCTTCTTAATTATCTAGCCCTTTAAACCAATCATATCCTTCTAAAACAAGAGGTCGGATTTCCTTTTTAACATACTTTTTAATATGATTATAGATCACTAGTTTTCCTTCTCCTTCTCTTTACCATCATCTTTCCTATTTTTTCGTTCTGAATAAGTTTATCAAACTTAATCCATGGTTTGGATAAGAACATGGTATATACAGTGTTCTTTCCTTTCTTTTGAAGGACAAGCAAGGATATCCTATATTTGAATCCTTTTACTGTGATAGTGACTCCTCTTATTATGTCTAGTGGCCTTACACTCCGTTGATAAGCCATTTTAAGGTTAAATGGGGCAGGTTGGATTGGTCCTAAACCCATCCTCTTACATTCACCTTTTTCAATAAAATTCACACCTAAACCTCCATCTATTAACACTCTTTTTAACTTATTCCTGCCTACATATACTATAATGCAAGGAACTTGTCCATCATAATCATCATCATACAGTACTTCCTTATTCAATTTACAAATTATATATCCTTCACTCGAAAGTGATGTTTGTTAAACTAAATTTAATGCATTTAATATCTGGTTTCTTATGTAAGGAACTACCTATATCAATTGTCCAAGCGTAACCTTTACCTCCTGATTTATAACTTGGTGATACATGAAGTCCATTGTCTTATCCTATAATGATAACAATGAAAAACCTTGTTTACCTTTGTCTTTAGCACCTTTATTTATGCCTTCTGATTTGTTATCAGTCCAACCTTTTCGGTCTGGATTTTTCTTCTGCTCGTTTACATTTTCGTGTAACAAGCCCTCCTTCTTGTTAAGAATAGTACCTACCTCTCCTTCTCCATAACAAGAAGATTCCTTCTCGTTCCTTTAAAGAGCTATAACTGCCCTTGCAATGGGTGGATACTCATTTTTTCCTTTCTCTATTTGAATTAGCCGTTTTGTAGGCTGAACATTAGTCATCCTAGTAGAAGTAGGAGGTTATACATTCCGCCTAGGACATTCCCTAAAGATGTGTCATGTTTCATCACATGTATAACAAACCTAGGAAGGAAAAATTCCTACCCTATGGTCCTTGTCTATCACTTATCTGATTTATTGCTCATTTTTATCTCTTTAACCTTGATAAGGTCTTTCTTCTCCTCTATATTGTTTATCATCTCTTTTTCTATATGATCTATCCTTTTGTCATCCATTGTATGGACCATTCATTTCTCTGTAATACCTATCCTCTCTGTTTTCATAAGGAACATCATTCATTCTTTTATAATATCCAAAGTTCCTATTTTGATAAGGAATCTCATTCCTTCTGCCATATGATATATTATTTCTGTTCTCATAAGGAATAACATTATCATTCCTATCATTCGCACGGTTCCTATTAGTTGGGAACCTTCTAGGAGGTGGACATTCCTCCATTCTCTGTTCTCTCTCTATACGAGCCACATTCTGGTTCAGGAACTGTCTGCAATTTTGAGCCACATGTCCTTCCTTTCCACATATTTGGCTGTAGGCAATTGCAGCCTACATTCCTCCACTGTATGGTCAGGATTATTACATTTAGTTACCTTTGCCTTTATCTCCTCCTTAATTATCATTCCCTTCAAAGTTTTCATTATTTGAACCAATGCTTTCTAATCTATTAGATATTTACGAACCTTTACTACATCAGCTTCCTCTTCTACCTCTTCATCAGAGGATTCTTCTTTTTTTTATATACTTTCAGCTTTCCTTCTGCAATCTTTTCTATCTGCCTTCTCTTCTTCTCATATATTTTTATTGAGTAATAAGATCCTCTCTATCCTTTTCATTGATAGTGAGTGTTAAATCTCTATATGGTTTTAGCAATCCTTACTTTACCATTGCAATAAGGCATCCATCTTTACACATGCTTACATTTTTTCATGTTTCTTGTTAAACAGGAAAACCGGAAACCCCACCTTTTCTTTTAACCGGTTTCCTTTCGCCTAACCCTTAAGAAAGGCTACACACTTTCTTTCCTTCAACTTTCACATTTACATATATTAAAACTCCTTCTCTCAAAGCCACAATGACTGGTTCCGAAGTCAAGGGCAAGAACGGATTTTGGCCATTGCCTTGTTAGATCCATTCATTGAGAGTACACATACATACACACAAGATCTTATAATATGCACCTTTTCATTACTACATGAATACAAGAGACAAAGTGTAGAGAACCTCTATCTCCTACTGGAACTTCTTGTGGAGACCCTTCTGGAGACCCCTTCTCCCTTGCCCTAACTACTCCTTAACTATCCTTCCTTTCGCCACGTCATCCTTTTCCTTTACGAGATTTCCTTTTCTTTTCCTTTTCCTTTTCCTTACTCACCTTTTCCTCTCGGTAAGGATTTTCCTCCTTCATAGCCTTTCCTTCCTTTTTCCTCTCGGTAAGGATTTTCCTCCTTCACAGCCTTTCTTCCATGCTTACATCACCCTTATTCTCTCCACAGTAGGATGTCCTATGCTCCTAATATTTACCTTTAACACTGCCCCCTCCTTATTTGTCGTTGTGTCCTCACGGCAACTATCCTATTCCTTCCTTTGGATGTTGATCTTCATGGTACTGTGGATTCTCTCCTTTATACTTCCAAAAGTTGTTCTTCACTTTCCTAAGTTCTTGGTTGGAAGTTGATACCTTAAGTTGATTTCCTGCATCTTGTTCCTTAGGATCAGCATTTGCTTTCTCTTCCTGTTCCTGAATAGTTTTTCCTTCCTGTTCTTTGGCTTTTTCTCTGTGTTTATATTCACTTGCTTTAAAGGATTGTGGTATACACATATGTATACTCTGAAGGTTGTTCCTGCAAATCAATCTTATACAGGATTGCCTTATAAAACTTTTCCTGTAATCAGGTCTGTCGTTTTCCTTCTGCTGAACAGTTTTCTTTCCTTTCAGCACTACGTGAAGGTCAATATTTGTTAAACCCAAGTTAGGATATGCTTTCAGGATTTCTACTTCTTCCTGATTATCTAGCCCATTAAACCAATCACATCCTTCTAAAAAGAGGTCGGATTTCCTTTTTAACATACCTTTTAGTATGATTATAGATCATTGGTTTTTTTCTTCTTCTACCATCATCTTTCCTGTTCTTCCATTCTGAATAACCTTATCAGACTTAATCCATAGTCTGGCTAAGAACATAGTATAAACAGTATCCTTTTCTTCTTTTTGTAGGACAAGCAAGGATATCCTATATTTGAATCCTTTTACTGTGATAGTGACTCCTCTCATTATGTTAAACCTTACACTTTGTTGATCAGCCATTTTAAGGTTAAATGGGCAGGTTGGATTGGTCCTAAACCCATCCTTTTACATTCACCTTCTTCAATAAAATTCACACCTGAACCTCCATCTATTAACACTCGTTTTAACTTATTTCTGCCCACATATACTGTGATGCAAGGAACTGTCCATCATAATCACCTTCATACAGTACTTCCTTATCCATTTTACAAACTGTATATCCTTCATAAGGTGATGTTTGTGAACTAGACTTAATGCATTTAATATCTGGTTTCTTATATAAGGAGCTACCTTTATCAACTGTCCAAGCGTAACTTTTACTCCTGATTTATAGCTTGGTGATACATAGAATCCATTGTTTTATCATGTAATGGTAATAATGAAAAACTTTGTTCACCTTTATCTATATCACCTTTGTCTACCTTCTGATTCGTTATCAGTCTGACCTTTCTGGTCAGGATTTCTCCTGCTCTTACATTTTCCTGTAACAAGCTCTCCTTCTTGTTAGGAATAGTAACTACCTCTCCTTCTCCATCATAAGAGATTCCTTCTCTTCCTTTGAAGAGCTATAACTGCCCTTGCAACGGTGGATACTCATCCTTTTCCTCCTCTATTTGAATAAGCCGTGTTGTAGGCTGCACATTAGTCATTCTGGTGGAAGTAGGAGGTTGTACATTCCGCCTAGGACATTCCCTAGAGATATGTCCTGTTTCACCACATGTATAACAAACCTGGGAAGGAAAATTCCTACCCTGTGGTCCTTGTCTATCATTTCCTGATTATATTGCTCATTTCTGCCTCTTTGACCTTGATAAGGTCTTGCTTCTCCTCTATATTGTTTATCATTTCTTTCTGTATAGGATCTATCCTTCTGTCGTCCATTGTATGGACCATTTTTTCTCCATAATACCTATCCTCTCTGTTTTCGTAAGGAACATCATTCCTTCTCATAATATCCATTGTTCCTATTCTGATAAGGAACTTCATTCCTTCTGCCATATATATTGTTCCTGTTCTCATAAGGAATAGCATTATCATTCCTATCATTCCCACGATTCCTATTAGGTGGGAACCTTCTAGGAGGTGGACGTTCATCCATTCTCCTTTCTCTCTCTATACCAGCCACATTCTGGTTCAGGAAATGTCTGCAGTTTCGGGCTACATGTCCTTCCTTTCTGCAGATTTGGCATGTAGGCAGTTGCAGCTACATTCCTCCACTGTATGGCCAGGATTGTTACATTTAGTACACCATACTTTTTATCTCCTCCTTAACTGTCATTCCTTTAA
Organism: Selaginella tamariscina; assembly: GCA_003024785.1. Lineage (NCBI taxonomy): Eukaryota > Viridiplantae > Streptophyta > Lycopodiopsida > Selaginellales > Selaginellaceae > Selaginella > Selaginella tamariscina. The sequence continues at coordinate 126,981 of PUQB01000294.1, forward strand.
GGTTTTCATCATTTGAGCCAATGCTTTCTCATCTATTGGATATTTACGAACCTTTACTACATCAGCTTCCTCTTCCTCTTCATCAGAGGATTCTTCCTTTCTTCCATATACTTTCAACTTTCCTTCTGCAATCTTTTTATTTGCCTTCTCTTCTTCTCATATATTTTTAATTGATTAATGAGATCCTCTCTATCCTTTTCATTGATAGTAGTGCTAGATCTCTATATGGTTTTAGCAACCCTTGCTTATACCATTGCAATAAGGCATCCATCTTTACATATGCCTTACACTTTTTCTCATGTTTCTTAAAACGGTGTGTATATTCATCTATCTTTTCTGTTTTGCCTTGAAGGATAGTCCTTAACTTCTCTAAATGTTCCTCCGGCAATTCCTCCTTTCTGAAATATTCCTTAAATGCATCAGTAACCTTCTGATAATCCTCTCTGACTTCCTTTTCTAAATCATAATACCAGTCAGAGGCATTTCCTTTCAATGTATGTGGAAATATAAGCAGCCTTTCAGCATCCGTCACCTTATACAGTTTTACTACCTCTTCAAACTGTTGTAAGTGCCTTTTCGATTTTGCAGAGAATGTGGGATACATCACCGTACCCCCAAACATTCCCGGAAAAGTGCCATATTTGTAATAATCCTTGCTCTGGTGTATTTCCTCTTACACCTTCCTCCCTTCCTCTTCAGGAGTTCTCAAGGAGATCCTTCTCCTTGCAATCTCGGTATGAACAGGCACTCCTTCCTCTCACAGTCTCCTCTAAACCAGCTGTTTGATACTGCCTCCAATTCTCTGGATCAGCCTCAGATTTCTGTATTGTTTCTGCAATATCCTCTACTATCTTCCAAGGATATTTTGACGTCTATTTTTTCGTCAGTTTCAGGTTGCTGTTGGGCAGCCACTCTATTGGCCTGCCTTTGGTTCCTTTGATCAGCTAAGGCTGGATCAGGACGATGGTTCCTCCAAGGTTCCATTCATTCCTTCTCCTTTACACATCGGCTCTACACCTTCTGAGCCTTTTTCAGAATGAGAATTCTATCTTTTTATCTTTTCTCAATGAATGCTAACACTGCAATGGCGAAATCCCTCCGTGGTCGCCAAATGTTAAACAGGAAAATGAAACCCACCTTTTCCTGTTTAACCGTTTCCTTTCTCCTAACCTTTAAGAAAGCTACACACTTTCTTTCCTTCAACTCTCCACATATATATATTAAAACACCTTCTCTAGCCACAATGACTGGTCTCCAAAGTCAAGGGCAAGAACGGATTTTGGCTATTGCCTTGTTAGATCCATTCATTGAGTATACATACACACACACAAGATCTTATAATATGCACCTTTCATTACTAACATGAATACAAGAGAGAAAAGTGTGGAGAACCTTATCTCTCCTGCTGGAACTTCTGGAGACCCTTCTCCTGTTGGAACTTCTGTGGAGACCCCTTCTTCCTTTGCCCTAACTACTCTTAACTCCCCTTCCTCTCACATGTCATCCTTTTCCTTCTGAGACTTTCCTTTTCCTTTTCCTCTCGGTAAGGATTTTCCTCCTTCACAGCCTTTCCTTCCATGCTTACTACAAACCTTCCTACCCTTATTCTCTCCACAATAGGATGTTCTATGCTCCTAATATTTTACCTTTAATAAGAGGGTAACTTAGTCCCAAGTTCTTACTGATAACGTTCAATTTGCTTGGGAATCTTCAAAGGCAGCCTCTGAAGATTCCCAAGTAAATTGAACGTTATCATAATGATATGTTTGTTTAATGTGTAAACCAATCGAAGAAGAATGTGTCAAGAACATTAGAACAACTATAGTCGAAATTCACATATCTTGATTCTAACCATAAAAGAAAAGTCTTATGTTGTTCTGTCAACTACACCATTGCCATCCCATGCTACGATAAGCCATAAAGAATTGATGTTGGATGACAGGATTTACAAGTGTAGGGTTAAGTATTGCAACATTAACCCCAACTTCAACTATAGGCCACTCAACCAGGAATGTGTAATTGAGCTATGGAAAAGATGAATGATGACAATTCATAGACCGTGCCACATAATGTCGTTTTGTGTCCATATTATGAAAGAAAGAAAGAGACTGAGATAGTGCAGGTGACAACACTAGAACAAATCGTGAAAATCTATAAGGAATGTAAAAAATCAATAAAGTACTACATCATAATACCGGGTAAGAAAAATTCTTGGCAAGATTTATCCTGCCTGAATAATAATCTTCTAATTAATCCATGTGCAGAGAGCTAAAAGAAATTGCAACAGTTGATTTTGCCCAAGTGGGTGGAAAAGAAACATCCTTCCCGATGATGCTAATTTTTTACCTCGAGAACAAGGTCTTCACTAAATAGGTGGGAATCATGAAATCTTTTACAAAAGGAACACTAAAGAAGAAGTAGATAGGTGAAGAGGAGTCCTTCAGAGAAGTCTACAAAGAAACCTAGTAAGACATTCAAGGCTAAGTCTATTCAACCTGCGAAGGATGTGGACAACGCAAGAAAGAAGAACACATGGTTGAAGCCTCTGAATGGAACAACAGTGGAAAGAAATTAACATCATTAGGAATCAAATCAGCTAACACATCAATTTTCTCCACTATTGTTTCATTCAAAGGCTTGTTCTTCTTTCTTGCGCTGTCTACATTCTTCGCAAGTTATTAAACTAACATCTTTAACTCCTTCAGTTTCTGTATCACCATTTTTATTGCCTTTAGTTCCTAAATTTCCTACATATCTAAATCTTGTAAGGATGATGTACAAGTAAATGATTAAAAGAGATCAACAACAATAATATAGTGTCAAAAGATGAATGTGAAAAGGACCAACAAGTGAGTTGCAAACCATTTAAGAGGCAACATTGCCCCTTGTTACCTATGGCCATATTGTGTTGTGTGGTGTTCTATTTCATCAATAAAGGCCTGAAGACAAGAAAAGAGAAATCAAACAGAGAATTTTCATTGGTTGTCATGGTAAATTTCTCATGATATCATTTTTCGTCTGAGGTTAGACTGTCTTTTAAAAGCTTAAGAAGATGGGTGCACTTAAGGAGATGGATGCACTTGTGGAGATTTGGTCATACATGCAGTTTCACAACTTGACACTTGTCATAATTTCTACTATGACTCCCCTTTTACTTTGGACGTTGATTGTTGTTACCTACTGTACTATGTTGATAAGCCCTAGGTGTAGAAGAAACAGGCCCGCTTAGTGCACTTGGATATCTAATGATGGTCTAGCCGGTCATTAGGTATTTGCAAAAAACTCTGGGCGAAACTAGCACTTCCATCTAGAAAACTCTTACCTTGATTTCCGTGTTCCGGTTGGGTAATGGTTAGTTCTGGTAAGTGTTGCATGTCGAATATGTTTAGAAATACCTCTAGGTTTGACGGTTAGGGTTTAGGGGTCGATGAATAACTTACCAAGTATATTCCCTCTGGGAATAAGATTCCATGCCAGCCACTTATGTAAACAGGAAAACGGGGCGGGGGGGGGGCTCTATCACATAAATAAGAGAGTATGTAGGAGAGCTCCTGGGTTCATGACTGAGTTCGTTGCTCTTTTGCTAGTGCAAGCTCTAGCTTGTGTTGTTAAGGCACAACCCTCTGTTGTGCCGCCCTAACTTCCATGTGACAAGGGTACGTTCCACCTTAGGTAGCTTACCCTTAACATTGGTGAATCCATGCATGGGAGTCTTTTCGGATGCACGTTCCAAGAGGCAGAGGTTGAGGCTTGTCTCCAAGCCTCCCCACGTTAAGCTAAGTGTAGCACTCATGGCCAAACAAGGCATATTCGTGTCCTTGTCCAACTGGGCGTGGGATCTTATTTGACAGGTTTACATTACCCAGTTCCTAAGAGTTCACAAGGGGTTCTAGAGTTGGCATTTATGAGCCACGTTTGTGGCACTTGGTACAACTCTTGAATTTAAGGGCTATGGCATGATAGCCCACATCATGGAAGGCAGTCACTAGGCTAAACGTCACACAATACAATGCCCGGGCACGCCCTTTAGAGTTGTGTCATGGGATTGTCGCCAAGGGGTTGGATACTCTAGTAAACAAGCATGCTTTGTGCTTGCACTAGGGTGCTTAGCTTTGGGCATCTACTCAAGGGGAGGTTAGGTCTTGTAACTAGGTGTGCTTTGGCACACTTGGCTAGAGGATGTTTTCCTTAAGATCTAAGGGTTGAACAACTTAAGCTCATTAGCATAAGCTCTATCATGAGACACTCGCAAGGTCATGTACTTAGGTTATCCAAACTTAGCCTTAGGGAGTTTGCTTAGCAAAACACTCGTGTTCTCCAATGGCGCACACTCATGTCCTCACTAAGTACTAGCCTTAGGTCTAGGGATAAACTTGGCCACTCGAGTGGTTCAGGGTACCCCCTTGTCGCCCTAAAGGGGTTGTACTCCCGGATAAGGGTGATTCCTCAAGGGGTAAGTGACGATGCCTTAACTCTGTCACGGGGCATGTGTAAGACACATCTTCTTTGTGGGGTTAGGGCATGAGCCATGTCTAGGTCTACTGGGATAGGATCCTAAAGTCTACTTGGGTTATCCTCTAGGGTTCAAGGATGGTCATTCTAGGGGACTTAGGGTAGGACTCTAAGTCTTCTGTTTAACTAGCATTTGAGTTAGACTCTTGGGTCATCTTAAAAGACTTAGCGTTGCTCACACAAGGAATTGACGCAGGAGGGCCACTTGGCGGCCACGTGTTTGCCACATGTTAGCCATCTAGGTTAAAACTCTGACAACACTGCTGCTGAATTTGCTTAACAAACATTATAGTATTGCAGAAGAGGTGATTCGTAAAGATTGGATTTTACTAGCAAATATATTATAAACCTCTCGAATTCTATGATATAAAAAAGAAAAGCAAGCCATACTTCTTGAAGAATGAAAGATTAATTGGGCTTCATTGGGAGATCAATCAGTTAAAGATAATGAATAACACATATATCTTAGTGGTTGACAACTCTCCTCAAAAGGCTATGCTCAACCAAAACATTGCTTGTATTCATCCAATCACTTTCAACCCATATTCTTATATTAATACGATGGATAAACTAGTGAACTACTTGGATACGTGCCTCAAAAGAAGAATCTTAAGAACTTTTATGAACAATATCCACCATATATAACATACCATGACGCTTTTCTTTCTTGTGATTTTGAATTTTATAAATTAAAGGAGAACAATCGGGCGCTTTACAATATTATTATTAAGAACATCATTTTTTAAATAAGCCTTTATGTCTCATGTTCTTATCACAGTTTATGTATTAACAAGGATGGCAACTCCTAACTACATTGTGAGAGTGTTAGGTAGTGGCAACAATATAAAGATATTAACCAAAATGAATCGATTAATCCGGAGAGTGATGACTTAAACAAAATAAAGAGATTTCTCTATATGGATTAAGGAAAAGTAATTACAAATAGATTAATATGTTGATAAGAAAATGATTTCATTTATATTTGATAGTATTTTTTAATTATTATAAAATATTTTTACAATGAAGAGTAATATAAAATATGTTAGGAATATTCTTTACTAAGTAAGGTTAATGAAGGATTAATTTATTAATTAATTAATATTTAAGGCTTAAATATATATTTATTAAATAATTAATTAATAATTAAAACTTAAGTATTAATTAGTAATTTATTTTAATCCCTATTTTCATATATCATGCCTATTTTAGTTACAACGTGCATGTTTATTGTTCATGAGAATATAGACTTGAATAGAAGCACATGTGCATATTTCATAATTAACATAATGGTTTAAATAAGTAATTTTCCCTTTCTTAATGAAAATATATTATGAACCTTATGAATCATTCAAGACGCTTAAGAAGGTAAAACAATTTAACTATGGGTTTACTCAAAAATTCAAATATAAGAATAAATTTGACTAAATAATTATTTTTATTTTTGTAAAGATACAAGAATTAAGACCCAGAAATAGTGTTATTTTAGAATGATTTACTCTTTTCAATGCTCCATACCTATACATCTAATGTTCCATATTACAACATGATAAGATTTAACATTGTTAATCACAATAATAATCAACAGCAATATTTAAAAGTGGTAATAGCAATTGTTCTTATAATTCCTAACACTCTTAGTAATAATCGTATATTTATTAATAAAGATTTTCACATCAATTTATCACCTTACACATCTCTATGAGGAATTAGGATTCATTTTCTCCATTGCCTTGAGATTCTTTGAGTAAAGTTTACCTCCTTTAGTAAAATGTTTCTCACACCTCAAACACCTATAGCGTTCCTGATTGATCTTCCCATTGTTGTAATGGCTAAACTTCGTTGGCCCTTCACAAAATATACAGTCTGGTGGTGGCTCAATTGGGCGCGGAAACTTCTCATATTTTACTTTCTTTCCCTTATTCTCTCCTATGGAGCATGAATCCTTCTCTGTGGGCGGCATCCCTATTGGATTCTTTCTTCGTTCATTCCCATCTTCATACATTTTCACCACAATTAAATCATCATCTGCACACATTACAATATTAATATATTTTATTTATAAACAGTTTGGATAATAAATTGGGCACCTGGTTTTGAAAAGGAATATTCGATTGGGGTTGAAGCAGCAGATGCCTCTTCTTCTTTCCACATCTTCTTCAGCCTTGTATGCTCTTTATTGTCCCATCCATCGAGATCTCCAAGATCAATCATATTCCATGTCATCCATCTTTATGCACATATAAATATGATAATACACACATATGTATGCCATCTACCTAAATATCTAATAATGTATATGGCTACGAGCATGCAACAAAAGCATGTAGCTCTAGAGTATGTTTATATAAAGGCTTAATACTGTCACGTATGTGAACTACAAGTACATGCATATGTGGAAAAACTAAGAAGGGAGTAAACATTTGCATTACGATAGACGCACCATACATACACATATCATGTAAAAATAAAGCTGCATCAAAATCGGTAAACACAATATTGTATGATTTTATTTAAAATCAAACACACATTTAATTCCTCTATTTATAAATATAAAAAACATAATTTATGCCATATTAATAACTTATCTCATTCATTAGTAAAGCAAAATAATCTAAAAGAGTCACCCGCAAAAGGGGAATTAAAAAAGAAAAAAAGGAATTAAAAAAGAAGGGGGGAAAAAAAAAAGAGCAAACTTACGCATCTATAATGAATACCGAAAGAACAATATGCAAGATATCTTAGGAAGGATAACCTTAACAAGTAGAGAAATAAATAAAACACACACATATATATTATTTTGCATTCATATATGATATACCTCAATAGCGGCTTGAATTAAGTTATCTCTTGCCGAAGAATTCAATCGCTTTAGGAATTGGGTGACTTCTAGGAAAGAATCAGATCTAGGGTAGGGTTAAGTCTTTTCTTATATATAATCACACAGTCACGAACAATCACGTGCACACACCAGGGATCACGTGTGATCACGTGCCTGTGAATATGCACGTGAATAATACAATTATTCAACATAATCCTAAATTTAAAAATCATAATTTAAAATGCATTTTAAAGTTGGATAGAAATTTTGTTTAAGATTAAGTATGCGAACAATACATGAAACATTTACACTTGTATTTAATTTTAAAGCTATATAGAAAATTTATTTAGGATAAGTTTGTGCATTTCACACATACACTATATAAAATATCTAAACACATTTGACATGCACATGAGAGTACACATGGAACACTTGAAAAAGGATAAATATGTAAAGAAAAAGATGAATAAAATATTCTAGATTTGATCATAATTTTAAATCACAATTAATAAATAGTCCTAAATTTTAAATCTTGGCACATGAACATATATAAAACATGATCAATATGTCATAAAGAAGAGCAACTAATGCATGCGTAGTGCATACATAAGCATTGCACTTACGGGTATGTGTAACCATATAGAATCCCTAATAAAAATTTGTTTGGAAATCCTTGGCCCCAAGGACTTTTTTTAGAAGTTGCTTAGTAATTGGACACAAGCAGAACTCAACACAATTGTGTTTTTATACTTGTCACAATGAATCAACAAGGGACTGATAAGGCAACTCACTATTTCACACCCCTATTAGGAAACATTATTGTCAAGTCAATGATGGGGGAGATAGAGAAACCTAATGAGCTTATAAGGAACATGTCATTTGTCCCAGATGGTATATATCATGGGGAACATTGCTCCATAGATGTAGACATTAACTAGACCATGAAGTTGCCACCCATGCGGGATAGAAAATTCTTGAGGTGAGGAGGGATGGCATGACTTATGTGCTATTGGCAAACATTAATGAATTCAATAGTATATAATCTTAAAGCTAAAGCATATTTGTGTTTTTGTGTATATTTGTGCTTGAGTGAAGTCCTCTTAAGAAAAATAACGTTGAAATTTAATTAAAAACAATACATTTTAATTTTAATTATGCTAAACTAAACTAGATTAAAGATTATTAAATGCATTATATTAATGATTATGCTATTTTGTATTATATTATAATATTCAATGTACTTTAACTATGGATAGTTAAAGATTTAGTTCTAAGTCTAATTTGATAATCAAAAACTTAAAATATACTAATAATATGTAGGTAAAGGGACTTGAAAATTAAATATACTTTCCTTCCAAGTTTAAATTTTATAATCATAAAAAAATATGTTTAATATATGTAATATATTTTAAAATGGAAATAAGTTAAATATGAGAATACACATTATTGTGTGATATGCTAAATACATATGAAAATATGCATTTGCACACAAACTAGTATAAGATGAACACATGTATTTACTAGTAAACATATTAAACAAAATATTTAATATTAATCAAAAAACACTATGGGTATTTATTTATAAAATAGAACACATACATAATATATCTAATATGCATATAAATTGGAAAATTGAGTGAAATCTAGCAAGGTACTAAGTCTACAAGAGACAAATACTTTTTAATTATAAATATACATGTGTGTATGTAATTGTAGAAATTAGTTCATAATATTTTTATATATATGTAATTGTAGGATTAGTTGATAATAATGCAAGATCACTCTTAATATATATACAAAAGTGTGCTTGCAAACTATTTTTATAGTTAAATTTTAATAGGTAGAGGAATAAATGAATAATGTGTATGTTAATAAAATAGTGTGATGTTTGAGTATGTGTGATATATATATATATATATATACATGTCAAAAATGTTAAATGTGGATCTTAAACTATAAGGAAGTTCTAAGCTCTAAACCCTATTAATATTTAAATACACAATTACTATACATGCTAGACAATAATATGCCTTCACACACATAGAACCCTCAAACAAAACTAGGCACAAATAAATTATCATTTATTAATAATTATAATATTTAATATAGGAATATTCATTGTTTATCTTAAGAATGAAAATATTAGTACTCAAGAATTCATTTAATTAAGATAAGGATTATACAATAACAACAATTTTTGTTGCTTTTAAACTCAAAATACATGCATTTTTCTATAGCTTTGATGATTATGACACTTTCAATACTTATAAGCATCACCCATATTAGATGGATTTAACATGTATATATACTACATGCAGACTCTTTTCAATTAGAAAACCATGTTTTTTTAAGCATTCATTGTATCTTTAGCTCCTCTTGTGTGACCTTCTTTTCTGCCTGGAACCATACAACTTTTATTTCACTATTTCTTGTGATGAGTTCAAGTGCATTAATAATTTGACCCATCCAAATATGGTGGTTATATAATGAGTTTGGAGTAACAAGAACGATCATTAGCTTTTAAAGATCCTTGCAACAGTCAAAGCATAGTTTAGGCTTTTGGTTTTTTTTCAAACAAATTGTGGGTTTACACTTCTAAATTATTGTTGACCTCTCTTTTGTCTCCACGCCATTCATGTGTTTTTAATCTCTTCCACCACCTTGTTTTAGGTGTGTTATAATGTTATATGTTTAATAATAGGCCCTTTTTAACTCTTGAACAATAATTTTCTAATAATCCATAATGTACTTATATAGTTTTGAGTAATTAGTTACTTCCTCATGATTATTTGATATTGTTTTTTGAACTCATCACACATAGTTTTTGATACTGTCAATAATGAGTTCTTGGTTTTTGAGTTAGCCACTTAATAGAATAAGATTTGGCTACCATTCTAGGAGGAGTGCCATTCCATCATCTCCAATTTTGAAGAGAACTAAGCCCTCTTTGTCCAATTATAATGGCCATAACTTGTACTGTATGATATGTATATCATCCCTTTTAGAAAAGAAAAATTATAATGGTACAAGGTGGCTTGTTAGGGAATCGTTTATGTCTTTGATATAGCCCTTGAGAAACTGTTTGAAGTCTAGTACTTCAGATGTGAAAAATGCATAACAGTTTTTGAGATGCAGCTTTTAAAAGCTCCATCATATGTAGCAAGGTAACGATTTGTTGAGCTTGGAGACCATGTTGAATAATGCATCAATATCTTCGTGAGTGTGGCCAACCGTAAGGAAATTAAAAGTGATCATCTCAAACACGCCTCTAGCAATAAGCATTGACAAGTATGCTAGCACATATTTATAAAAGGCAAAGTAAGCATGATCATAAGAGAAGTTAACCTTCATTAAAATGGTTTACCTATTTTTAATTTTGCTTACACGATTGTCCATTAGTAAAAGCAAATGACAGGGCAACGTTTGATGATGGTGATTGTTTAGGCTAAATCCCTCATCTGAATCGAAACATTGATCATGACCATCTTTTTTTATGCAGTATGTTGGTAGTGTCTCTCATATTCTCATGTAGCCTCATGTGCGGACGTGTGGACGTGTTCATAAGGGCATTGTGTAATGACTACATGTGTTGTTTCTTCACTTTAAGATCACCCAAAGGAGATGTCTTTGTGTAAAACACATGACAAGTGATTTAATAGTGAAGTTAGAGTCATTGGACTAATGAAGAAAGGAGAACTATTCATATGATTTGCAACCGTGCCTATGTGTTAGCACCTTGGTCAATGATACCAAAAGCTTGAGAACATTTCCAAGGCACTTTGTGTTGTAATTAGTTTTAGAATACTTATCTTTGAATTGTCCATTTTGTCATGAATTAAACAAAGGTATTCTTTGTCATTGTATTGGGAACGACAAGTTCGTTGGCAATCATGGATTCTCCATCTTTTTTAAATAGTAGTAATTTCCACCAATGTATTTGTGCATGCCTCTTTAACTTTAAGTGACATGCAAGTGTCGTATTTTAAAAAGTTGGAGTGCTTTAAAATTGCCACATTCTTGAATTGAGTATTCCATATGTTATTAAAGGTTGTGCTACCGGATTTTTGAAGCCCATCAAATCAAGGCATTTCTTCACATGTTCACACAACTTGAATTGAGTGTAGATTGGTGGTAGAATCTTCAAATTTTTCCTAATGCCTTCATTTGTGAAACATCATATTTGCATTTACATCTACAAAGTTTCTTTAGTATTTTTATTGTTGCCGTAAGTGAGAGAATGTCTTGACCATGCTAATGTTCCCATGGACTGAGGTGCACTCGTTGTCTAACCACTCATCTCTATGGTGGTAAAACATAGTCTTAAAGATGCTATAGATCTTGTACTAAGGTTTAAAGTAGATTGTAACCTTGTTGAAAACAATTCATGTGCACTAATGACCTATCTCCATGGCCACCCCATCAATGCACCCAATTAGTGTACATATATAAACTCATGTTTTTGCTTATGGGTGAGCTTGTAATAGTCATGTATGCATTAAGTAATTTCATCCATGTCTACCATCTGACAACACTTCGTCTTGCAATAGTCAATAGTGGAAATGTTGGTGATGCTCACTGAAGATGTGGGATCCATCTACTCTCTTACCGCAAGTTGTTGAGGTGGATTTGCAGCTCATGAATCTTCTTTTTCATACTATACTCTTGGCACAAGGAAGCTCATCAACCATGAGTTGTCATTCCAGCTTGTCACTATTGTAATCCAATGTTGGATATGTTGAACCAAAATGTTTTAGCTTAGTAATGCACCACCTCACTAGGGATATAGCATGCAATGAGCCATTTGGTTAAACTTTGTCATGACTACACCCAAAGGTATGTTCCTAGCTTCTTCTCAAAAATGGCCTCCATTGGGTTGATAGCTAAGATGATGCCCTTACCAACCTTGATCTCATGCTGAAAGAGGATCACTTCAACTTTCACAGTAGGCAAGTCTTCACCTTGTGAACTCATAAATATATTCGAATGCGACTTGCATCCTTGTGCCAGCTTTGACTTCTTTTACATTCCTTAACACAGAAGAACCTTTTTCAAATTCCATCCAAACAACCTTAATGTGTTTGTAAATGGTGTCCACCCAAACATAAATATAAGACCCTTGGTGCATATTGTGACACAATAAATTACCATCTCAGACCTTAATAGTTTCTCTACCAACTAACTTGTTGTTCTAGAGAAGCTATACCTTGTCTCTAATTTTGAACATAGTGACATGCACAGAGTGAAACTGTTCATTTAAGCAATAAAATGAAAATTAATTATTGAATGCAAACTAAATGACAAAGATAAAGTCTATCCAACGTTCTAGGAGGTCGACTAGAATTTGGCAGGATTAATCCTACTAACATGTTAGCAAGTTTAAACTTGACAAATCCCATCGAAATCTAAAGAGGCCAACAAAGCCAGAGATGTGAATTATAGGGCTAGAAGCTCTTCAATGAATAAATCCCATTGGTTTTGACAAATAAAAGGAGCGGTTTCAAACAAACAAAAAGGTTTCAACAGGATAAATCCCCCTAGGTTGAGGAGGGCAAGTACGTGTTGGTGGGTACCATGATATATGATTTGTAGCTAGATTTATCCCATCCATCAAGATAAATCATGCCTTAAACCTAAATCATAAAGAATAACTAAACCCTAAATATGGGAGTGCCACAAAGAGTGTTTAAAAATATAGAGAGAGAACCCCTAAACCCTAAATCTATTTGGATTTAGATAGAGAGTGTGACTGTGGAGAGTATAAGTAATTTTTTAAGCAAATCCGACTTATAAGTGCAATGACTTTTTCCTAATTAAAGCTCGTTTTTCCTAAATGAAATCTTATCTAAGAAAGAGGTAGATCTAAAGAAAGAAATTGACAGAAGTAATAAAATCCTTATGAGAATTGCAAATCTTGATGTAAAAGGGAAATTCAATGCATTTTTAAAATTGCATGTTAGGACATGGAATTTATACCAATTAAAAATTTGTCAAGGTAAGGATATTTCAAATGTGTTTACACAAAGTGACTGACACATGACAATTCGTGTTAGTTATTAAAGATGATTTCAATGTATTATATGATTTTTAATAGTAGAAAATAGTGCGAGTTGCATAATAATATAAAAACCTTGGCAATTGTTTTTAACAAGATTTTCTTACTTTTTTTTATTCTTAGAATATTCCTCTCTTAAACTAGATTATCAATCTTTAACATTATTATGAATATTAATATATACATATGTATGTATATTATATTATAATATCAAGTATAATAGGTAATATGTTATATTTATTATATATCAATGGGCAATGTCTACATATTATTATGCCCAATGTATTTTATAAAATAAACTCGTTCTACATGTCATTGTATATGCATTCCTGAATTTTAAATATAAGTCTTGCAAAAAGTTATAATATAGCGTAAATCTTAAATATATTAAAATCTAATAAATATTGTATTTGTTTCGATTATTTTTGTGAACATATGTATAATATTTATTTCATTATCTTGTGAATATAAGTATAATAAATCTAATTTTTAATATAGAATATATATATTATAGTATATTACTTTTTATTACTAGAAAAATTAAATGATATTATTCTTATTATATATATAAGATTGTTTATATACAGCACAATCTATGTCCTTTGTGTTTAAGGTATAGGGTTAACATTTAATAGTTATTTTGGGTTTTGGGTTAGGGCTGAGGTGGGTTTATGGTTTAGGTTTTATTAAGGCAATTACGTACATAAGCATACACTTATTACAATTACATACTTCTTAAAAACCTTTAATAATTGCAATTACGCATATATTTATATATTAAAATATGTTTTTTATGTACATTTATTTTTATTCATTTTATCTTAATGAGATACTCATCATGTGTCAATATTGAATATGAATTGTGTAAACTGTTTGGTATTAAGTGTGTTCATCTTATTCTTTATGTGCAAATATATTTCATATATTAATTTTAAATAGCATTACATTTTATTCTCTCCTACAGGAATCCTTTTATGTGGGCAACTTTATCTAGATCTCATTATGTTTTTCTCTTCTTATCTCATATGAAACATGAATCCTTCTTTATGAGCAATTTTACTTGTATCCATATTGCATTCTTTTCTTCATTCTCATGTTCATACATTTTCACCACAATTAAATCATCATCTACACACATTAAAATGTTAATATTTTATTTATAGACAATTTAGATATTAAGTTGGGCAGTTGGTTTTGAAAAAGAGTATTCAATTGGGGTTGAAGTAGCATATGCCTTTTCTTCTTTTCACATCTTCTTCAACCTTGCATATTCTTTATCGTCCCATCCATCGAGATCTCCAAGATTAATCATATCTTTCATGTCATCCATCTTTATGCACATATAAATATGATTAAAACACACATATGTATGAAATCTACTTAATATCTAATAATGTATATGGCTACATGCATGCAATAAAAGCATGTAGCATGTATAAATAAAGGCTTAGTACTGTCACGTATGTGAACTACAAGTACATGAATATGTGGAAAAACTAAGAAGAAAGTAAACATATGCATTATGATAAACACACCATAAATACATGTATAAGGTAAAGCTACATAAAAGTTGATAAACAAGATATTATATGATGTTACTTAAAATCAAATTGTGTCTAAATACACAGTTAATTCCTTTACTTATAAATATATAAATCATAATTTATACCATATTAATAACTTATCTCATTCATTAGTAAAGCAAAATAATCTAAAAAAGTCCATCCACAAAAAGGAAATTAAAAAAGAGGGAAAAAATAAAGCAAATGTACACATTTATAATGAATAATAAATGAACACTCTAACCAATTGTGCAAGATATCTTAGGAAGGATAACCTAGCAAGTAGAGAAATAAATAATATTAAACCCAACAACACACACACACACAAGAATCTGATCTCTTCGCATTGATAAGTGTCACATTAGGATAGGGTTAAATCTTTCTTATATATAACCACATGGTCACGAACAATCACGTGCACATATGAACACGTGTGATCACATGCATGTGAATATGCATTTGAACAATACATTTATTCACTATACTCCTTTTAAAATTTTATAATCTAAAATGCATTTGGGTTTATACTTAATTTAAAATTGCATAGAAAATTTTGCTTATGATAAGTATGCAAACAATACATATAATATTTTTTAAATTTTATAATATTAAGAAACATTTAAACTTGTATTTGATTTTAAAATTTTATAGAAATTTTTTAAAGATACGTTTGTGCATCTCACACATACATTATATAAAACATATAAATACATTTGATGCATGTGAAATACTTAAAAGAAGAATAAATATGTCAAAAAGAAGATGAATAAATATTTTAGATTAAATTATAATTTTAAATTATTACATGTCAATTAATAAATATTTTTAAATTTTAAGTCTCAGCATATGAATATATATAAATATGATAATATATTGAAAAAAATATGGATAAATATTTTAAATTTCTTACACAGTCACTAGTCCTAAAGAATTATAAATCTTAAATCCTGGCGTGCGAATATATACAAAACATGGTAAATGAAGATGGATAAATATTTTATATTAGATCATAATCCTAACTCATTACATGATCACAATTAATAAATAAATAATCTTTAATCTTACTTAGCACATTAATATGTATTAAATATATAAATAGGGTAAATCATTTAAGGTTAACATTACTTATGGACCATTTTTTAATTCTTGTTTCATTTATAAAAATAAAATCTCATCATATGCATAATATTGTTCTTTAAGTATAGAATATATAAGTGAATCATGATATAGGGTAAATCATTCAAAATTAATTATGGACCAATTTTTTTATTTTATTTCATTACACACATAAAATCTGACCATATTTATAATATTAACATTTGAGAGTTTACTTAGTAGAATACTTGTTTTACTTATGGTTTATGGTGCACACTCGTGTCCTCATAAAGTCTTGACTTTGGCACTAATAATTTAATACAAAATTTTTATAATTAGCATAGTCGTGGTCTTAGAATTTATTAATAAAATAAATTTCGATAAGCACAACTTAAGAGACATACCTATGATAGCCTTAGACATCCCTACTATACAATTATGTGACTATAGAGTTATGTGCTTCCACGTATATTCCGTAACAAAAAGCTAAGGCATTATTCTTTTCTACTTAAGGAATCACCTTCACTTTGGTATAACAACTTACAAAACAACAAAGAGTTGTAACCTAAGCCACAACTAAATCTTTAGGGTTTGTATGGCTATATCATAACCTAGACTTATACTTAATATGTAAAATACTTCAAGTGCACGTCAAAGGTAAGCATAAGCAACCTTTACCTCTTTCTCACACATATGTATTTATATGTACGTGTTTATCTGTATATTATAATTTTTATATATCTCTCTCTTCACACACATTTTAAAAGACGAAGAAGGGTGGTGGGACCTTGTATGTGATTGCACCTATATATTAGTATATAAGTTTTTTATCTATTTTTATTTACTTTTATAATCTTATCATAATATTTTAAGTGAAGCCAATAAACCCTATAAAATTGTCTAAAGCTCACATTACCGAATGATGTGTGTTTTCTGCCCTATCACAAATGTGAGATTTCGACACTTAATCCCACACATTTCTTTTTCTTTGATACAAACAAGGGTGTATGTGAATGTACTTCTTTTTATTTACTTCTATAATCTTATCGTAATATTCATAATATTTTGAGTGAAGTTAGTAAACCATATAAAATTGTTAAAATCTTTCATTTGTGGTGGCACTAGAACCATCACAAATGTGAGCTTTGGATACTTAATCCCAAGCACTTCTCTCTAAGACAAAGAAGGGTGTATATAAATGTACCAATATATTAATATATATATAAGTTCTTTATCTCTCTCTCACACATGTACTTATATGATGTTTATCTATATACTATAATTTATCCTCTTTTCGGGCTTGGTGAGATTATTCCTACTGAGACGATTACTCTTTAATCAAGCATGGGGGGATTAATCCCACATTTAAATAATCTGAGCACTTGAGAGAAAAATATTTATAGACCCTATAAAGTTTTAATTGTGTATTTGTATATTCAGGTTAATATAAGTGTGTGTGCATTTTGATAAAATTGTATTCATAATGTAATATTGTGTAGAAAGGCAGCTTGATTAAACAAAGTGATTCAACCATTAATATGGAGTAATCTTTAAAATCTAGGTAATAAAATCTGTTATATCCAGACATGTGCTTGAAGAACTTTTCATTTTTGTATTTAAATGTGGAATTGAGGTGACATTAAAGACGAAGAAAAGATGAGATGGGTAAGGAGATTTTGGAATCAACTTGGTCATATTTTAAAATAAACAGGAAGCACATTGAATCAACCACGGTTATTACCAAATTAATAACAAAACAATAGAAAGTAGATTTAATAGTCAAGCATTAGAAGGTAGGTTGCGATTGCATGATGCTCAAAATATATACCTCGTTCCATCTAATGTAACGTTCTTGGATCCGGAGAAGGCCAAATACAACACGAACCTCAGGTGGTTTTGTCGGCTTGTGATTACAACGTTCACGTGTTCATTAATGATGTCGACTGTGTAGTTCTTTTTTAATTAAACGAAAGCCCATCTATGGAGGGGATCCGGTTAAATGTCTTCTTTAAGGATCTTAATACCCATCAAGTAGGTGTATTCACAACAGATATTATTTCACAATATAGAAGATTCACAAATGAAGCAATCATTCCAATTATTATTAAAAAAGAACACAACAACATTATTAAGGAGATTGAGAGGGTAGCTTGGTCCCAAATTCTTTACAAATCATGTTTAATTTACTTGGGAATTTTCAAAAGCTAAAAGAGTGTGCCAAGAACACTAGAACAATTGCAATCAAGGCTCACACATGTTGATTAAACCACGAAAGAAAATCATTTATCATTCTATCAAATGCACTAGTGGCATCCTATGTTGCGATAAGCCACAAGGAAATGATGTTGGCCAACAAGATTTTTAAGTGTAGGGTTAAGTATTGTAGTGTTAAAAGACTCGACTTCGATTAAAACTCTGCGAAGCTCAACCAGGAATGTGTAGCTAAGCTCATGAAAAAGTTGAGGACGACAATTTGTACACTGTCCCACATAATGCCGTTTTGTGCACATACTATGAAAGAATGAAAGACACTGAGATGGTGTGAATAACAACACCAGAGCAAATCATGAAGATCCAGACAGAGGGTAAAAAACCAATAAGATACTACATTATTAATGGCCAACACACGATAACAACTCCTCGATGAACACAATAAGGGAATGATGGCAATAAAACTTTTCGAGCATACCTATGAAAAGCTAACAAAAAGATCAACTTTTTTAGCTAAGCCAAATCTCACAACCAAGCAGTACCATAAGTTATTTGCAGAGTGAATGTTGCCAACATCAATCACTAGAACAAAAATATGGAGAAGTTTAAACACACACGATCCATGTGGGTAACTCTTGGGCGGTTGCAAAGAGCTACTGTAGAGAGAGAACATATGCAGAGAGCTGAAGAAATTGTAGTAATGATTTTACCGAAGGGGCGGGAAGGAAAACATTCTTTTTGATGATGCTGATTTCTTGTCCCGAGGACAAGGTCTTCAAAAATGGGTGGAGATCAGGAATCCTTTATGAAAGAAACATTGAAGAAGAAGTAGACTGGTGAAGGGGAGCCCTCGGAGAAGTCTGCAAAGAAACCTAGTAAGATACCCAAAGCTAAGTTTATTCAACATACAAAGGATGTAGACAATGACTTCAAGCTCACATGGTTGAAGCCTTTGAATGGAACAACAGTGGAGGAGATGGATGTGTTTGCTGATTTGGTGGTAATGGCAAACTATAGATAACAATAATAGCTCCACCTCTTCTTTTCATCTCAAGGCAATAGAGCTAAAGACAATCAGACACTTTAAGGAGTGGTTAAGAATACACTGCCATAAACTGGTTGGACCTCAGCTCTAGCATACGAAGAGATCAGCAAATATTTGTAGGTGACAAATGATGATATGCTTATCCAATGAGTAAATCAATTGGAAGATCTAAGAAGAATCTATTGCATGCCAATGCCAAAAAGGAGAACATCACGATGACGCCTTCACGTATGGCAGTCCTTTAGCAACGGAGAATTGAGTTGAACTTGGTAAATGAGGACACTACAAATCATTACAAGCCTTACAAATGTTTGCTATTGGATTCAAAGACTTTATCGGGTAACATCATTACCCGTAGGAAACCGTTTCAAATGTTCGTGATAGATTGACGGGTGTCAAAAAATCCTTCTTCAAATAAGACGTTAGAAGACTTGGTGGAGAAGCTTAGCCATGCACGCATGTACAGAAAAGGTAATTGTTATTTAATTTTTGCACACTTATTTGATATTTACATCTTCAAGTATTTATTTCATAATTTTTGTTTATGTCATTTGTCAGAGTTTTTACCTGGTGCCACAAAGGCGGCTTGCCAGTGTCAACCCTAGAATCCCTATCTAGAAACCCCACGGAATCTGGTAAAATAACCCGTATTAGGAACCCAACCTTAGGAACTCAAACCCTCACTGACTAAGTCCATGAATGAGACTCACCTTGTGAATTAGGATACACGGACTAGCCAAGCCTTAGGTGTCGTTCCTAGCTTGGCGTGGTTGAGGCGGCCAGAGCAAGGCCTCAACTACTAGTTTTGTGGAACGTGAACTCAGCAATGCCTTTGAGCTTGCGAGCAGGTTTTCGAACCAAGGAATCTGACTAACTCCTTGGAAGTGATGTGCCCCTATCTCAAAGGCAAAATCTTGCCAACGATAAGGATAGTCAAACCCTAGGGTGGGTTGTACCCCTGTCGTGTGGAAGTTTGGGCGGCACAATGGAGGGTTGTACCTTGACGACACAAGCTTAGCTTGCACCGATAGGAGGTTAACGAGCTCTCTTTTGAACCCAGGAAGCTCACTACATATACTCTACCTTATTTATGTGATGGACCCCCCCCCTGTTTACCTAAATGAGTAAGTGGGCTAGCACGGAAATGCCAGCCCTTAGAGAAAATGGTTGTCTTAACCTAACCCTAAACCTAACCCCTGGGGGGGGTTAGGGCGTGGGGTTAGGGCAACCCTAAGGTTAGGTCAACCCTAGGGGTGTCCCAACCCTTATTTTGACAAGCTATACTTTGCAAAGAACCCTAACCTGGAATGTCAAACCGGGGGAGAGTTTCTAGAAGGTAAGTTCTAGCTTCGCCTAGAGTTTCCTACAAATACCTAATGACACGGCCGGACCATCACTAGATACCCAAGTGCACTAAACGGCATGTTTCCTACTACATTTAGGGTTCGTCACACAACTCGGTAAGTAACAATAGTCAAACCCCAAAGTAAAGGGTCGAGTCATAGTAAAAACTATGACATCATCGATACCTTTGCCTTCGTCTTTGCCAAGAAAAACATACATTGTTGGACTAGATTTTACATGAATGATGCTAATCCCAGGTATTGAGATGATTGTTCACTTGGTTGTCAAAAATGTGCCAAATCAAACTTCCAAATGACTGGCCAGGTAGTTGTTTTTGCTCCAACGGGCCTCAAGCTCCATCTAATACATCAATAGCTGAGAAGGACACATTTAGCAATGTACGTTATCCAAACATTACAAGTTAAATTGCATTCAACATCGTGAACTTAATCAGGGGTCCTCACAATGATGCATGAGTTTTTGACTATTGCACTATGGTTTCATCTTGAAAGAGTGTTACCTTTGGGATATATATGTGTTTGCTATTGAAAAGGAAGAACTTGAACAAGTGGATAAAGAAGTTCTTAACTGACTACCCTAACAAACCCATATAGGAGTACTTGGGAAAGGTCCCTCCCAAGAAGTGTGACAGTTCTGAGGAGAAATATGGTTCAATGTCGGAGTCTCAGAACATCCTGAAGTAGATATCACACCAAAGTTATCTCAAGAAGCACAAAATATTCAATTACTCCACGGACCATGGAAACATTAACTGAACAAACGGAAGATGTTGAATGATTTCCCAAGTGGTTAAAACCTTATTCACCTAGCTCACAAGTTAATAATGAAGATGAATTATTAGAGTGATAAATAGTTGTAAATGAGTATAACATAAGGCATTTTTATATTTCGTGTATATTTGTATGGAAAATAAATTCTTAAGGATTAATAAGGCTTTTAGTTCAAACATGGGTCACACATTAACAAGGTAAATAATATACTTTAATAATTATAAGGCTGGTTAACCATCATTTTACAGATGTAATAAAATCAAGAACAAAAATCCTCAATAGTAACATGAAGTAAGAGAGGGGTATGGCAAAAATTACATGTGCCACATGTCAGAATGACAGAGTTCATGTAGGAAATGTACAAAATGCAGCTCAAAACATTGTCACTATAGGGACCACTTGTCTTAGCAAGTTACAAAAAGAATTTATTGTTGAGGTTGTTAAATCACCATTTTTATCACCTTTAGTTCCTGAACCATTCCTGCAATATTTAAATCTTATAAGGATAAAGTACAAGTAAATGATAAAGAGATTGACAATAAAAGATAAATGTGAAAGGGACCAAACAAGTGATTGCAAACCATTCAAGAGGCAACGTTGCCGCTTGTTACTCATGACCATATTGTATTATTTGATGTCAATGGCGTTCTACTTCATTGACAAAGGTATGAGGATAGGGAAAGAGAAATCAAATAGGAAATTTTTTTTGTTGTCATGATAAATTTTGACATAATATCATTTCTGTCCAGGGTTAGACTGTCTCTTTCAAAAGCTCAAGGAGATGGATGCATTTGTGGGAATTTAGTTATGCATGCAATTTCACAACTTTACACCGCTGCTGAATTTGCTCAACAAGTACTATAGTGTTGCAGAAGAGGTGATGCGTAAAAATTGAATTTTGATCAGCAAATGTATTATAACCTCTCAAATGTTATGATTTTAAAAAGGAAAGTAAGCCATGTTTCTTCAAGAATGTAAGATTAATTAGGCTTTATTGGGAGATCAATCAATTAAGAATAATGAAGAATATCTTAGTGGTATATGACCCTCTTCAAAAGGCTATGCTCAACCAAAACATTGCTTGTATCTATCCAATCACTTTGACTCATATTTTGATATTAATACCATGTATGAGCTAATGAACTACTTGGACACGTGCCTCAAAAAGAAGAATCTTGAAAAACTTTTATGAGCAATATCCATTATATAAAGCATACCTTAACACTTTTCTTTCTCCTGATTTTGAGTTTTAAAAAATTAAAGGAGAACAACCAAGTGCTTTACAATATTATTATCAAGGAACTTCATTTTTTAAATAATTCTCTATGCACTTCTGGTCTTATCAAAAATTACATATTAACAAGGATGGCAACTTCTAATTGCATTTGTGAAACTGTTAAGTCGTGGCAACAACATAAGAATATTGACCAAAATGATTTAATTAATCTAGAGGGTGATGACTTAAATAAAATGAAGAGATTCTTATGTATGGTTAAGGAGAATGTAATTATAATTAAAAAATATTATCAAATGTAATTACAAATGAAATCATTTTATCAATCTATCAATCTATTTGTAATTATAAAATATTTTTATACTCAAGAACAATATGAATATTCAAAGATATTTTAGGAATATTCTTTACTTTATGAATATCTTGCTAAAATATATTAATTGTTTTATCATATAAATATTCTCTTTATGTATTTTAAATTGTAATGTTTATTAAGTGTATATTGACATAAAGCATTTTTATTCATTTCTTTGTCACATATTAGTGCAAAACAAATAAAGATATTTTTCTAGTAATGATAAAATTAATTTTATTAACACTAACTAAGGTTAATTAATGATTAATTTGTTAATTAATTAATAAATAAGACTTAAATTTATATTTATTAAATAAGTAATTAATAATTAGAACTTAAGTATTAACTAGTAATTTATTTTATATTCCCATTTTTATGTATGGTTAGTCGTGGTTCAGGGTACCCCTTGTCACCCTAAAGGGTTACTCCTGGATAAGGGTGATTCCTCAAGGGTAAGTGACGATGCTGTAATTTTATCATGAGGGTATGTGTGAGACACATCTCCTTAACAAAGGATTAGGGCATGAGCATGTTTAGATCTACTAGGATAGGATCTTAAAGTTTACTTGGGTTATCCTTTAGGGTTCAAGGGATGGTCATTTTAGGGGACTTAGGATAGGACTTTGAGTCTTCTGCTTAATTAGGTATATGAGTCAAACTTTTAGGTCATCTTGGAAGACTTAGCTTTACTAACATAGGGTGATGACACCAATGGCCACTTGATAGCCGGGTGTTGCCACGTGTTGCCCTTCGGATTAAAACTCTGATAATTTGTATCAGAGCCTATTTTATAGTCAGTAGGACTGCCTAAAGTGTAGTATGTTTTAGGGTTTAGTTAGTTCTAAATTCTTGATGTACTTTATCACTTTTAGTTAAGATGTTTGAATTTTGTGCAGAGAGTTCGTCATGAGATTTATAACTCTTTAGAGAACACCTACTTCATAGATGGGAATGGGTTATGGACTCCAATATCGAAGGTAGCACTCGAAAAGTAACTTCCGAGTTGGTCTAAGTTATTTTACCAAACACTTCCACAAGACATAACAAGTTAGTTTGTTTTAACTTACAAATTAGGTCTTGTAAAGTGGATTATGTAATATGTCAAAGTTTGTACATTATTCAAAAAATTTCTTTTTCTTTAAAGTGTATGATATTGGGATAACACATGATTTAAGAGCAGAAAATGTCTATTAAGTTTTGGCTTAAGTCAAGATTCAATATCATTTTTGACAATGGTGTTCAAATAGGGAAAGACTTATGTTCAAATGTGCATCTTTGACTTCAGGAAAAGGGGCATATACAAACATAAGAGTGAACACTACATTCTAACAGCAAGTGCAAAACGAGTTCTCACAAAGAAGCAAGCTATGGTGCTGGACTTATGGTACGACATGAAGTCAGGTATTAACATATAAATTAAGTGTTAAGCAGTTGATTCAAAGGTGCAAAGTAGTCAAAATATTGTTTAATGATGCCAACTTCAAGTAACATTAAGTGGAATGGTTTATTAAGTTCAAGTCACTTGATTTGGACAAGTATAACTTCAAAACCTTAGTTATAAGCGTGCACTTTTGTAATTAAGTTAGCTAGCTTGACCAACTTGATTATGAAGTTGTCTCATGTGGAATCACGAGAATAAGATAGAATGATAGCTTTTGGCAGTAAAGTGATTTTAGAGTTACATTCTTATCAGTACAGTTTTGGGGTATATGGCGTGATCTACCAGAAACTGAAGTGTTGGATACATATGTTTACAATTTTAGTTTATTGAGTATAAAAGGACTTGCATAATGAAAGCGTTCGATGCACGCTTGTGTATTTCATTATTAACTCTTTAAGCTTAAAATTTGTAATGTTGTTTACAATGTGAATATTGATTAGTTTAATCTCTTGAACAAGGTCAACTCCTTGCTTAACAAAAGCATTAAGCTGAAGATCTCTATTTTTTTAGGGATTTTGGGTAGTTTCAACTTGGTGGTATTTCAAATACAATATAATATAATTCACTGGTGTATGTATATACGAAAAGATACGTGAAACAAATGGTGAATAATTTGGTTTTTAATTTAAACAATAGAATAGAATAGGCATTACCAAATCAAATGAGCATTTAAAGAAATGCAGCCACCACAACCGCAAAGGAAAGCATCTCCATGATAACAAGATTGCAAGAAGAAAAAGCTTCCTTATTATTGGAAGGAAGGCAGTACCAAAGGATAGTTGAAGAGAAGGCCTTTCATAACCAAATGGTTATAAGTATACTTGTGATTACTCTCTCTCTCTCTCTCCCCTCCCCTCTCCCTCTCTCCCCTCCCTCTCTTTCTCCCCTCTCTCCCTCCCCTCTCTCCCCCCTCTCTCCCTCTCCTCTCCCGCTCTTTCTCTCCACCCACTATGTAAGAAAGCTTGCTAGATTTATTAAGTATGTTGAAATATTTGTGATGCAGAAACATTCGAGTATATGAAGGTTTTGGTGCATGTACCTCCTTAGAAAGTCGATATTTAATGGGATTTAAAAGTTGGTGTTGATTTTTGAATCAACTTCATCTTGAAGTCGAATATGATTATTTAAAACTTGGTTCCTTAATTTAGCATCATGGTTGCAAATGTGGGCACTCATAAAACATATAAAATATGTATCTTTAGTCTTAGAATATTGAAAAATAAAACTTATTTGATAGTGTTCCTTGAGTTCGATTTAATTTCCATGTAGGTACAAAGAAGAATTGTTTAAATTAACTCAAGAAGATGGTTTACCTTCTTGATGTTCATGGTTTATGGTTCTTAGTGTATGGTCCAATATCTAATTCGAGAATATAAGGTTTCCTATCACCTTATTTATTAAGATATTTATATTCTAGACTTTGAAAGTATTTTGTGACAGTCTTTCTAAAATTTGTTATAAACTTGGCAAAGTATTGTATAATATCTTTTGAATGTTGAGTTTGGAGAGCTCAATATTGAGACTTAGTTATGATGACATGAGGTGGCCATAATCATAAAATATAAAGATTCAAGTCAATCTAAGTATGACACTTTGTAAGGCAATACCTTAATGTAGTAACTTGAAATGTGTTTTCAATTTAATTGAGAAATGAGGCATTTCTCAATACATTACTTGAGGAGCAATGTGATACTTTGTGGATTGTTAAGTGTCTAAAATGAATAATGTATCTTAGTTTGATGTACTGAACTAGATATCTTATTCATGTTTGGGGAGATTTGCTAAATTATGAGATATAACTGAAACATGAAGTTAGTATGGTGCTTTAGTATCATGATAACATTAGTGTGAAAAATAGATGAACCAAATACTAGTTCATGATTTCTCTTAGTTTCTGAATGATTCCTCAGAATACTGAAGTAGCATTATATTTCCATCTCAATATTAAAGTTCAGTTCATATAAATCAAGACCATGTCCATATTATAGTTGTAGCATTTTGATAAATTGAATATAATTATAAGGTTATATTTACTAATGTAATAACTAGTTAGTAAACTTGGGATTTAAATGTTAAGACAATCGTTATCAGTTCGAGAGTATCAATATCATTGTTTATGGATTAAGAATTAATTTAAAAGTTGCTTGTTAAAACACTAATTATTTGAATTAGTGGAAATACTATACTTTAATATAGTGTTTAGAAACATTTACATAATCAATTTAAGAGTTGAAAATAATATAATGTTACAAAGGTATTCTGAATCAAGAGAGACTCTTATTGTGGAAACTAAATTTTAAAATTCAGTATTTGAACTTAGTGAGATAAAGAGTTAAGAATTACTAAATAGCATCTAGTATGCTGTGCTCTTTAGGGAATGAGTATAATGGGAATGTCGGTTAAGACACATGATATCTAGAGATCACGATTGAGACACTAGATATAGGTTGAGTTTTTGGTTTTTACATTAATTTGATAAAGAAAGGTATGTTAGCTTATTTAGTCCCTGAACTAGTCGATGTTATGAAAGAGTATAAAGTTGGTTTCAAAAGACAAATGGTAGTGCTATGCTACTTGGTCGCAAATTTGACAGAATTTGATTCCTATCGGGAATGAATTTATTAGTAACACACCAAGTGGATGGGTTAATTTTATGTTGGCATGACCTTATTGTATACATGTGTACAACCATGTGCCTCTAGGATTGCCTTTGGCCATATTGACATGGCATAGCTATACACTAACAAGGGATAAGTATATTAGCAAACTCTTATATAAAGGGGTAGTGAGAAACACTAAGGGTACAGAAATCTGAAGCTATAGGACTATAACATGGGGGATGTGAAACCATTGAAAAATCAAAGAAATGGTTAAGCATTTGAGATGGCTTAAATTGCACTTGATGACAAGGTCGTCAAGTGTGTTTAAAAATTAAGGAATAAGGCAAGGATTTATTTCTTGTTAACCTAGGGGCCAACATTTAACATTAACTAGAGGCCTCTAATATAAATTCTAGTTAAGTAAATAAATTAATCATTATGTTGTTTGCATTGAGTGATAAACTTTGTAGACATGCAAAGGTCTCTAGGTGACTTCATGTCGCAGATGGTGCCTTCGGCAGCTGAGTTTATGATTCGGTTCTAAATACTTGGATTTGCATAATGCAAGAGGGGGTAATAAAAATTATGTGAACTTTTGGCTGACTTTGCATAGAGTGATATGTTAGTTTTGGTTAATTTTTTCTAGCACTATCTAGTCTTGGAGTTGAATGTCAATGAGGACGTTGACATTTTTAAAGGTGAGGAGTGTGTCATAGTTTTCACTATGACTCAACCCTTTACTTTGAAGGTTGACTATTGTTACCTAATGGATTATGTGATGAACTTATATATAGTGAGAAACAACCTTGCTTAGTGCACTTAGGTGTTTAGGGTAGTCCGGTCGATATCCCTAGATATTGCAAGAAACTTTAAGCGAAAGTAGCACTTACCTTTTACTCTCCTCAATTAGGTTTTTCAGTTAGTATAGATGAGTTTAGCATGCTAGGGTTAGGAACACACCTAGGGTTGACATACCCTAGGCCCTAGGGTTGCCTAACCCACGCCCTAAAATTCCCACCCCCTTGGGTAGGTTTAGGGGTAGGAGTTAGTTAGTCAAAACTCATCTCATTAATTAAGGGTTGGCATTCCGTGCCAGCCCACTTACACATATAGGAAAAGAGGGGGGGGCTCCGTCACATAAATAAGGTAGAGTATATGTCATGAGTTCATGACTGAGTTCATTACTCTTCTGATAGTGCAAGCTTTAACTTATGTCATTAAGGCACAACCCTCTGTTGTGCCGCCTTAACTTCTATACAATAGGGGTATGTCCCACCTTCGGGGTAGATTACCCTTAATGTTGGTGAATCCATGACTAAAAGGTCTTGTCAGAATGAACGTTTTAAGGGATAAAGGTTGACGCATGTCTTCAACCTTCTCCTCCACATCAAACTAGGTATAACACTCACAACTAAGTAAGATACATCTGTGTCCTTGTCCAATTGTGGGCGTGGGATCTTGGTTAACATGTTCTTATTACCCTCACTAAGGGGTTCTAAAGTTGGCACTTAGGAGCCATGTTTGTGGTACTTCTTGATTTAAGTGCACATCAAGGGAGACATCGTCACATAAAGATGTGACACTAGGTTAGATGACACACATTACAATGCTCAAGGCACCCTTTGGGCTATATCATGGGATTGTTACAAAGGGGTTGGATACTTTAGCAAACATGCATGCTTGTGCTCGCACTAGGGTGTTAAGCCCTGGCATCCACTCAAGGGAGGTTAAGTCTGTAACTAGTTGTGCTTTGGCACACTTGGCTAGGGGGGTGTTCTCCTTGGAATCTAGGGGTTAAACAACCTAAGCTTGTTAGTAGGAGCCCTTTAATGAAGCACTAGCAAGGTAGGGTTATCCAAACTTAGCCTTAGGGAGTTTGCTTGATACAACACCTGTTTGCTTACAGCACACACTCGTGTCCTCATGATTTACTAGTCTTAGGTCTAGGGTATGACTTGGCCACTTAAACTCTTAAGGGTTAGTCATGGTTCAAGGTACCCCTTGCACCCTAAAGGGGTGTACTCTCGAATGAGGGTGATTCCTCAAGGGGTAAGTGACAATACCTTAGCTTTGTTATGGGGGGTATGTATGAGACACATCTCCTTTGTGGGGTTAGGGCATGAGTCTATCTAAGTCTACTAGTAGAGAATTTTAAAGTTTACTCGGGTTATCCTTTAGGGTTTGGGGATGGTCAACTTAAGGTAGGACTTTGAGTCTTTTACTTAATTGGGTATCTAAATCAAACTATTGAGGTTATCTTAAAAGATTTAGTGTTGTTCACACAAGGTGATGATGCTAGATGGCTACTTGGCAGCCATGTGTTAGCACGTGTTGCCGTTCGAGTTAAAACTCTACACTATATATAGGTATGGAGCATTGAAAAGAGTAAATCATTCTAGAATAACACTATTTCTAGGTCTTAATTCTTGTATTTTTATGCAAAAATAAAAATAATCATTTAGTCATAATTTATTCTTATATTTGGATTTTTGAGTAAACCCCACTACATTAGTTCATTCATAAGGTTCTTAATATATTTCCATTAATCAATTTAAGAAAGAAAAAATTTCTTATTTAAACCCTAATGTCAATTATGATTATGCATATGTGCTTCTATTCAAGTCTATATTCTCATGAACAATAAACGGGCTAGTCACGATTTCAATCTTCAAATTACTAAAAAAAATAATATTAAGATGTCATTGATATTCACTTACCCACAAATGGCCTTAATGAGTGATACCCAATTCTATAGGAGTTGCTCTTTATGATGTTGAAGAAGTTATAAGCATCCCAAGAAATTTTAAAAAAAAACTAGAAAAGGAAAAGAAGTGGAAGAAGCTTTTTGTTGCTTTTTACTTAAAATTAAATTTTAAGAAAAAACAAAAGGAAGAGAAAATAGGAGAAAAGGAAGTGGAAGAAGATTTTTTTACTTTTGTTTATGTTAACTTCTAAATAACCAATTTCATACAAATTGCAAACTCAATTAGAAACAATTTTGTTTCACAGTCCCCTTCACATCATTGCCTTTCACATCATATAGAGAATAATCCAAACATTAAAGTCCATGATGTCGTCAATTATTCCATGCACACAAAAGTCACATTTGGTGAGTTTGTTTGTATGCTGCAAAGACAGAAAATGAGATAGTAAAAATAGAGGAGAGACCAATGGAGAAGAAACGTAGGAATACTCACAATCCATGCTCCAAATTTTCATTGTAGAGATAATGTCATACTATCGACGAACAAAGGATAGATTTTAAAGTACATATTCATATGTTGAACAAGACTAATCTCGACAAATAAAAAATAAACAATGTTGTTTTCATCAAGCATGTCGAAATACAATTTGATGTTAAGGTTGCTTTTTATATGTTAAACAAGACTATTGATGCATGTAAGTATCTACAATATTCTATCCTTTACAATAGAAATTCATAAGGAATATTCTGTTTTACAAGATGAGTCTCATCCCCATGCAAATAAACATCAAGAATATCCTATTTGTATCCAATAGAATATTTGAAGGTCATATTTTGTTAAGGGCAATGAAATGTGATAAGAGTCTCGGTTTAAATAATAATATAATTGCATTTTAAATAATAGCATGTCAATTGCAATAGAATGAATGTTCAATCTTACCATGTAAAAGTGATGTGCCGTTGCCAATTGTTACAATTTGCAAGATGTCGTTGACAAATAAGGCATTGAATAAAAAACCTAGCTACGGTGTTTGTCATTTCTTATATACAATTTTTTTGTCTTGCTTGTCAATATCTATGTTTGTTTAAATTTCAAATGTAGTCATCATTTGTTCACCAATGCTGTAGATTGTGCAAGCAGTGTTAATCATGTAGCTCAGTAAACTAAATTTTAACAACTCATCAATACGCTAGCAATCTACTATTCATATCAATGCTTTCACATAGTTTACTCTACTTTATTGTACTCTAGTTTATTCTACAATTCAATATTGTATGGTACATTAGTAGGCTTCATCATTATTGTCTAAGTTGTAATGCTTCCAACTTCGATGGTCAATATTATGTTAGCTTGTTGATCTTGGTGCTATTAAATCATAATTGTGAACTAGGCATCAATCTGACAGCAATTTACTTTCCAAGGCCATTATGTCGTTGCTACTAAAATTCATGACAATAAGCAAGCCAAGGCACTTTTCAACATCTACGCCAATGTAATGGACCAATTTGGATGACCTCAAATGCTCCAATTTAACTTCACACTAAAGCACTCCCTATGAAAACAAGGAGAAAGATAATAAGAGTCGTGAACTCCAAAACACAACATATATGGCTTAATAAAAGAAGTTAGCTAAATACAGAATTTCGTAGTAGGTGTGGCACCTATTTACTTAGCCTCTATCAACATGAATTCTAACACTCCCCTATAGCATTTATGTGGTTCTCTCACGTGTGATGTCCCAAGTACCTTGGTAGCTGATATGGACGATTGGATCTATCTCTAGGTTAAGCGCTGCCTAACAATTCTCATTGTACCTTCCCTGCTTGACTGCTCTATCCCGTTGCTCGTTCGTACTGGCTAGTAGTTTGATGGTGGTCAATTCACCATCAACCATGCTCGGACTTATTCATTGGCACGTCCTCAGGCCATGCCCTTAACCATCAACCCCATAGTGCTGGTGGTATATGGTGATCTTGCTCTCTAGTTTAGCTTCAAGGTTGTGATGGTCGCATCCCATAGCATGGTCACCCTCTATAGCCTTGCCTCAAACCCTGCCTACTGCTCCTGGATTTGCTCAAGTTGGACCTCCAGCTTCCGTGTCCGCTCTTGCGAGGGTTGTAACTCATGTTCCCTTACTGCGAGGAGTTGAGCCTATAGTTGGGTGTGTACTTTAATTCCATGGTGGTCCATGGTGGGTCTTGAGGGGCCTTGACATGTTTGTGTTCCTCGCTCGATTGGAGCGGGACTATTGCCCATTGTGCCTTTCGCGTGGGCTTCGCTGGGGAGGACGCGAGAGTGGCTTTGACTTCTGTGATTTGACTGGTGTGCCAGTGCAGTTCTTCTTTGGCCATTGCCAGCTCTTGTTGGGCCTTCGTGAGCTCCACCTCCCATCACTTGAGCTCGGTGTCATGCTCAAAGGCTTGCCGTTCCCTCTGCTATGGCCCTCTCACGATCACATCCGAGTTGATCGTGGAGCCGTTGGAGACCATCATACTTGCCCTATAGTTGGTCCAACCTATTGGCTGACTATTGGCACTCCTCTTCTACTTGCTTCCTCTCGGCCTTCGCGGTCTCCCACAGTTGGACTTTCTAGAGAAGATGTTCTGCATACCCCTTGGCTTCCTTTTGAGCAATTTGGCAGCGATCCGTGATCTTTTACTATAACATTGTGTCTCGTGGATACTTCGGGGAGGCCTAGGTCATTGTACATTGCCACTACCTTCCTAATCAAATTGAAGGCATTGGCTAGTTTGTGATGAGTCGGGGTGGCCCATTGCCCATTGGCATAGTAGTGCCAGTAAGTCTCGCCCATAGTTACGAACACGGCCGGGATCCCGGCCGTGTTCACCGTGTTTCACGAACACGGCCATGGGTCGTGTTCCTACGGCCGTGTTCGTGAACAGTGTGTCATGTTACGAACACGAGCCGTGATCCCGGCGACCACGGCCGAGATCACGGCTCGTGTTCATAACATAAACACTGTTTAGAATATTCTTAGTTGAATATACTTTAGGGCGCACGGCATCACACAGGAATGGCAACAGCAATCCAAGGCACAACAAGCATGGCGCAGCAATTCAACACTGTGAAAGCATCCTTCTTCGCGACAGTGGTAATTTTGTATATATAATCATGTACATTTGCATATATATATATATATATATATGTATGTATGAGAATACTTATAAACACACACACACACACATATATATTTATATAAAATTTAAACTACAACATGTAAAAACGTGGAGTTTTAGATAATATGTACAACATATCCAAATATTATATTTTTATATAAGCTAGACATGTATATGATGTATTTTATTTTATTTTATTTTATTTTTGAAGAATGCAGCATATTTATAAGAGAGGTTTTGGCAACCAGCTTACATATGATAAAAAACACATTTTTAAGGTTAATGTATACATAATTTGACATGTATACGTTTCTTTAAATACATATTATTTCTTTGAGTTTTATATTTATTAATTTAATATAAAAGTGATTGTGTGCGAGTTAGAATATTCATTAATATTCACTAGAATATTCGTGAGCATCGTGAGCCGTGATCGTGTTCCGTGGTCGGATTCTTGGAATCTGAGGTTCGTGTTCGTGTTCGTAACTATGGTCTCGCCCAACATATTACCTGTGTCCACCTCTTCGCCGCTTGGGTTGGCTGCCTGTGATGGGCTAGTTGGGTGCTCCCTTGCACCCTACAGTCTTTGTGTTGGGTGTCATGGTATTCCATGGCCTCCTAGTAGAGGAACTGCCAGTATCAACCCCATGTCTGGGGGCCTTCGTTCCTTTCCCCACAGTCTCCTTCCCCAGCCTATTCTAGTAGGGAGTCTTCTCTTGCCCATTTTCATGATGACTCTAGTGTGGCTAGCTGCTTCCCTTTATCGGCTCGGCTGGTGCCTACCTACTCTCTTCACTCTAACTCCCTGGTGGTGTCCGATCGGAGTTGCACTGGCATGGGAGTTGGGACTCAGTTGATGATCTAGGAGAGCATTATGTTGAGGTGGCCAGCCATGGTGAGCCTCTATCCCAACCCTTTTTGGATCATGTTGATGCCTCGGGTCAGGGCTGAGATCATGTAGTGCCTGAGGTAATCTGCCTAGTCCACAAAGACTCCTTCCCAGGCGCTGCACAAGGCGTTCACCACTCGAGTGGCAACACGCCTCTCTGTTCTTCTGATGAACATGAAGGCCGTGAGCGCCAGGAACTCGTCCACATCCAACCCTTCCTATATGGTGAGCCTCTACAATGCTATCTCATCTCGGTTGGCATGGAACCATTGGGATTCGGGGTCTGATAGCTCTTCCAGGGGTATGCCATCCTTCGGTAGTCTGAACATGGCTACCAGCTAATTTAGGTCGATGTAGAAGTATGCTGAGCCGCCCAATCGGAACCAAATGTCTACTTGCTTGGTCTTCTTGGTCTCCAGCTATGCCATTTGGATGAATTGGCAAGCTTGCTCATGAATTCCGGCCTCTCCACTTCTCCCTATGGGACATCGTAGAGCCCGAGCAGCCGCATCTATTTTCGAACTTGTCGAACGTTGGGTTAGTCGATGAATTCCTTAAATTTGGAGAACTTAGATGCCACAAGCTTTGTGATCCACTTCTAGCCCTCGTATGGTACATGGATCTGCTGAATGAGTATCGACTTGTTATGCTTGGTCCATTCCATCATCCTGATGTCGGGGAGTAGTTGGACTGTCCTCATACTCCCAAAGTTTCTTTTTCATGTCCTTTTTTGCTTGTTTGGTCTGCTATTGGCGGTTCTCTCTCATCAGCTGTGCTAGGAATTAATCCTCGTTTAGCTATTCTAGCTGCTCCAATCTTCTTTATGTAACCATTGGTTCATCCATGATCCTATGGTCTAGGCTTGTTTGTAAGTTGGGTATGGTAAATTCCCATGGCATGATGGCCTCTAGGCCATAGGCCAAATGGAAGGGTGTTGCTCCCATTGCGGTTTGAATGTTGTCCAATATGCTCGTACACGAATGGTAGCATTTCCTCCCATCGCCTGGGTTCACTGTGGTAGATGTCAGAGTTTTAACCCAAAGGGCCAACACGTGGCAACACGTGGCTGCCAGGTGGCCATTCGGCGTCATCACCCTGTGTGAGCAACGCTAAGTTTCCCAAACAACCCCAACGACCCCTAAGGTTAGACTCTAATGCCCAAGTGGACAGGAGACTTAGGGTTTAGCCTAAGTCTCCCTAGAGTGTCTACCCCCAAAACCCTTGAGGGATAACCCTAGTTGACTTAGGGTTTAGCCTAAGTCTCCCTAGAGTGTCTACCCCCAAAACCCTTGAGGGATAACCCTAGTTGACTTAGGGTCTTGCCCTAGAAGACCTAGACAGGCTCATGCCCTAACCCCCATCAAGGAGACGTGTGTTCCACACATACCCCTGGACAGAGCTAAGGCATCGTCACTTACCCCTTGAGGAATCACCCTCATCCGGGAGTACAACCCCTTTAGGGCGACAAGGGGTACCCTGAACCACGACTAACCCCTAAGGGTTTGAGTGGCCAAGTTATACCCTAGACCTAGGGCTAGTACTTAGTGAGGACACGAGTGTGTGCCGTAGGCGGACACGAGTGTTCTGCTAAGCAAACTCCCTAAGGCTAGGTTTGGGATAACCCTAAGCACATGACCTTGCGAGTGCCTCACGAAAGGGCTGCACATGCTTAGGTTGTTCCCTTGATTCCAAGGAGAACACCTAGCCAAGTGTGCCAAAGCACACCTAGTTATGAGACCTAACCTCCCTTGAGCGGATGCCCAAGGCTTAGCACCCTAGTGCAAGCACAAGCATGTCTGTTTGCTAAGTATCCAACCCCTTGGAGACAAGCCCATGACATAACCCCAAAGGGCGTGCCTCAGGCGTTGTACCATGTGACGTTTAGCCCAGTGTCACATCTCCATGTGACACTGCCTTTCCAATGTGGGCTATCATGCCATAGCCCTTAGATTCAAGAGTTGCACCAAGTGCCACAAACGTGGCTCCTAAATGCCAACTCTAGAACCCCTCAATGAACCCTCAGGAACCAGGTAACGTGAACCTGTCAAACAAGATCCCACGCCCACAGTTGGACAAGGACACGGATGTGCCTTGCTTGGCGTGAGTGCTACACCTAGCTTGACGTGGAGGAGGCTGGAGACAAGCCTCAACCTCTGCCTCTTGGAACGTGCATTCACAAGACCTCCCAGGCATGGATTCGCCAACGTTAAGGGTAAGCTACCCGAAGGTGGGACGTACCCCTGGCATCTGGAAGTTAGGGCGGCACAACAGAGGGTTGTACCTTAACGACACAAGCTAAAGCTTGCACCGGCAGAAGAGCAACGAACTCAGTCATGAACCCAGGAGCTCTCCTACGTATACTCTACCTTATTTATGTGACGGACCCCCCCCCCTCTTTTCCTATATGTGTTAGTGGGCTGGCACTGAATTTTAGCCCCTTAGATAAATTAGCAATATGAGCCTATAACTCACCCTTACTCCTACCCCTAAACCCTACCCAAGGGGGGGGGGTTTTAGGGCGTGGGTTAGGTCAACCCTAGGGGTGTTCCTAACCCTACTTAACACGCCAAACTCATTGCAAAGACCAATAGCCTATTCGGGACGTCAAAATTGGGGGTGGGTTTCTAGAAGGTAAGTTCTAGCTTCGCTTAGAGTTTCCTGCAAATACCTAATGACACCCGGCCGGACCATCACCAGATACCCAAGTGCACTAAGCGGGCCTATTTCCTACTACATCTAGTCCATCAACATAGTACAATAGGTAACAACATTCAACGTCCAAAGTAAAGGGTCGAGTCATAGTAAAACCTATGACAGTAGAGCTTCCTCAAGATGGTGACCAATATCTTGTTTGTGGATTCGGCTTGTTTGTTCCCCTACGGGTAGTAGGCTGTTGACATGCAATGCTTGATGACAAACGTGCAAACTAATTCCTGGACAATCTCCTTGATAAAGTGTCTCTTTTGGTATGATACTAGCTCTAGTGAGCAACTGAACCTTATCAAAATATTTATATAGATAAACCTCGTTGTCTTCCCTGCCATTGCCTCCCTAAGTGCCTTTGCCTCTACCCACTTTGTGGCATAGTCTATTGCCACCACAACGTACCTGAAGTGTGTCGCGTGGGTCCTTGGGTTGATTGGACTCACAAAGTCTAGGCCCCACTTCTCAAACCCCACCATTCCTATTGAGGGGTGGTACTCCATGGATAGGCAAGGCAAGAGCCGACTGTGGCAATTGAGGTGCCTCTTTGCCCTCCATTGATGCAGACCTCTCTCGATGCATCCTCTTAGCCAGCTGGTACTCGTTGATCTCTATTTGTTTAAACAAATTAATCCCGACTCTCTGGTCTCTCCTTTGGGCCACAACTCCTCTTGGTACAGTGAACTCCATTTGTGTGTAATTAATATCCCTCCATTGTCCGTCATTAGGGACTCCGCAGGTCAAATGTGGGGTGACTTACAAAGCCTTGGTGGTCGCCAAGACATTGTTACTAGCATCCAGTCCCAGAGGTCCACACTAGTGAGCCGGCCTTTACCTCGGGAGCACTAAAAGGTGTTGTGATGGCCTCTACTCGGATGCTACGAGGGCCTGTGTACAGGGGTAGGAGTTCCACTATGCGCAGTGCTATTGCCCTCTTATTCGTAAAGTGTTGGGCTGGGAGCAAAGCAAGAGGAGAATAATTGAGAGAGATGGGAGACAAAACGAAATCTAAAGATATACATATATTGCATGTTCGGATACAATGTGGCCCTAGAGACAGTGGAGCAAGATACAAAGGACTAGAAGGACCCTGACCCACTACCAGCCTTCCTATTTATATAGTGGGTCGGCCAGTGTCACGACCCTTTACAGAATACAAGATATGACCTACAGGATACAAGATATAGAATACGGGATACAGGATATGCCTATAAAATATACCTACAGGATATACCAACCTACAGGATATGCTTACAGGATAAGGACATTATTTTTAACTCGTGCCTAGATTAGCTCCTAGAGTATTATTTTAGTGTCAGAGTTTTTACTTGGTGCCACAAAGGCGCTTGCTAGGTGCCAACCCTGGAATCCCCTCTCTGGAAACCCTACAGAATCTGGTAAAGTAACCCGTATTAGGAACCCAACCCTTAGGAACTTAAGCTCCTAGTTGACCAAGTCCACAAACGAGGCTCACCTTGTGAATCAAGATACGCGGACTAGCTGAGCTATAGGTATCATTCCTAGCTTGGCGTGGTTGAGGCGGCTGGAGCAAGGCCTCAACCATTAGTTTTATAGAACGTGAACTCGGGCAACACCTTTGAGCTTGCGAGCAGGTTTTTGACCCAAGGAATCTGACTAACTCCTTGAAGTAACGTACCCCTATCACAAAGGCAAGATCCTGCCAACAATAAGGATAGTCTAACCCAAAGGTGGGACGTACCCCTATCGTGTGGAAGTTTGGGCAACACAACAGAGGGTTGCGCCTTGATGACACAAGCTTAGCTTGCACCATAGGAGGTTAACGAGTTCTCTTTTGAACCCAGGAAGCCTCACTACATATACTCTACCTTATTTATGTGATGGAACCCCCCCCCCCCCCCCCTTGTTTTTCTAAGTGAGTAAGTGGGCTAGCACAGAAATGCCAACCCTTAGAGAAAATGAGTTGTCCTAACCTAACCCTAAACCTAACCCCTAAGGGGGGGTTTAGGGCATGGGGTTAGGGAAATCCTAGGGTTAGGTCAACCCTAGGGGTGTACCTAACCCTTTTTTGACAAGTTATACTTTTAATGGAAAACCTACTTTGGAACGTCAAATCGGAGGAGAGTTTTCTAGAAGGTAAGTTCTAACTTCACCTAGAGTTTTCTGCAAATACTTAATAACACCCAGCTGGACCATCACTAGATACCCAAGTGCACTAAATGGGCATGTTTCCTACTACATCTAGGGTTCGTCACACAACTCGGTAAGTAACAATAGTCAAACCCCAAAGTAAAGGGTAGAGTCATAGTAAAAACTATGACATTTAGCTTATGCCTAGATTAGCTCTTGGAGTTGTGAGTATAAAAGCTTCGACTTAATTGTTGTACAATCAGTTACTATCAACATCAGTCATTCTACGATCATTCTTGTCTTATTTCTTGTTCTTGTCTTGTTCCTTGCTCTTGCCTTACTTTTGAAGTCAAGCCTCCTTGTTCTTATCATGCTCTTGGGTCGTGGCTTGACAGTTTGATAATAACTACTTTCATAGCTCTCTGATTTCCAGTTACTTTTTTTTCTTGGTTCTTCTACCTTGTTTTCCTCTTTTTTTTTGCTTTCACAAATCATGGCAGATTTTGAGCAATTTTAACACGAACTGATCACGTTGTGGACTTCACATTTTGGGTAGCTTTGAGGATGTTTATAGGTTTTTAATGGGTACTGGATGGTGTGAGTTAGCACCAAATGTTGCTTCATGAGCTAGCCACTTTGCGCCAAGTGGTCACAAATTTGCAAGGTTCCACCAATGCGGTGCATGCAGTTGCTAATGCATCCTCCAAGGCTGTTGCGCAAGCTCTCTCTCAAACATCCATGGTTCCCTCTCCATTGAACTCTTCTTTAGAGCCAAAAATTAGCATGCCAGAAAAGTTCGATAGTTCCTATGGAGATTGACAAATACAAGTGGCCCACTTTTAACTGCTGAGAAGCAACATCATCGTGGTGAAAATTTATGCTTGTATTGTGGTGAAGCAGGACACAAGGTGACAGAATATCCTGTTAAAGCCAGAAAGTTTAAGACACGTGAAGTTAAAGCTGAAGTTTAATCGAAAAACTTCAATGTCCACTTCGTCTAGGAGCGGTGAAGTTGGACATAGGCGTAGGCTCCATTGATGCTGCTCACACCATTCCATCACTCAAGTTTTTTATACACATTCACTTCAATGATTGAGAGCTTAAAAAGTTTGCCCTATTAAACACTGATGCAAATGCATGCTTCATAAAGGACACTTTTGCAGCTTAGCATGGCATTTCGGTGATAAAGATGAACCGTGCAGTTCCTGTAGAGGTCGCAGATGGTCATCTAATTGCTTCTAGTGCAGTTACCTATGCTACCACATCTTTCTCTTGCACCCATGGCACATTCAATTGCTCGATTTCCTTCAACTTAATGTCAAAGTGATGAGTGGAAGACTGCCTTTCTTACAAGGTATGAACACTTCGAGTACACGGTGATGCCTTTCAAACTTACAAATGCCACAACCGTGTTTCAAAACATGGTGGACAACATCTTTTGCGACTTCTTGGATCAATTTGTGGTGATCTACCTCGATGACATCCTGATTTTCTCCAAGGACTAAGTAGCATATGACAAGCATGTACAACTAGTTCTACAGAAGCTTTGCGAGCATGGCCTATATGCGAAGTTGGAGAAGTGTTTTTTCAACAAGGATACTGTGAGAGGCCTAAGTATGTATGAGACATACAATGTTTCTTTGGCTTCGCAAATTTCTACAGGCGATTCATATAGGACTTCTCCAAGCGCGTACTTCTACTCATGGAACTCACCAAGTACACAAGGGATTCTCTTGGTCCGATAAAGTGGAACATGCATTCATAACACTCAAGGACACCTTCATGACAGCTCCGATTTTAGCACATCTTAATCCTTATCATCCCTTCTTCGTTGAAGCAAATGCTTTGGACTTTGTAGTAGGTTCTATCCTATCATAAGTTGGAGAAACAAGTTACTCCATCCTATAGCTTTTCACTCTCGTAAGTTTCTTTCAATAGAAATCAATTACGAGATTTATGACAAGAAACTAAAGGCCATTGTGGATTCGTTTGAGGAGTGGTGACACTTCCTAGAAGGTGCTGCGCATCCTGTACAAGTTCTTACGAATTATAAGAACTTGGAGTTTTTTCAAATGGCTCGAGTTCTCAGTCGGTGACAAGCTAAGTGGGCGGAATTCTTATCACATTTTAATTTTGTCATCGTTTATAGGCCTGGTTTTTAAAATGGTAAAGCGGATGCATTGTCTAGGGTTTCTTACCTTGCACCAACCCTGGGCAATCCTGCATATGACTATCAAAGGCAAGTATTGTTGAGTCCTGATCGATTTCAACTTGCGGCACTACAGGTTCATTAGGCTCCAGCAAATTCACATTTCCACAGGGCATCTGTTTGTAATTGGCTACAGACGACTTGGCAAAGAATGTGTTCTCACACATTAGTTCTGACATCACAAGCTCCTCTTCCTCCAGTTCCCATATAGATTATAAGTTGTTTACCATACAGGACGAACTCCTGTACCGGGACGATGTCCTGTACATTCCTGTGGGTTTTTATGGACTTGTGTGGTACAAGATTATCATGATACCCCGACTATGGGACATTTTTGTGTGGCCAAGATAGTTGAGTTGGTGACTCATAACTATTGGTGGCCTGGGTTGCAAGGTTTTGTGGAAAGTTTGTATGGAGTTGTGACACCTGTAACAGGTTAAGATGCTTTGTCACATGCCCTCTGGTCTTCTTCGTCCTTTTCCTATTCCCTCTGCTCCTTGGAGATCCATTTCTATGGATTCCTCACATATCTTCCTCCTTTTTGTGGATTTGATGCAGTTCTTGTGGTGGTTGACTGTTTGACCAAATATGCTCATTTCCTACCCTATACAAGACGGCTATAGGCCAAACAACTGCTGAGTTGGTGATCCACGAAGTGTTCCGACATCATAGTCTTCTTAAGCGCATTATTTCTGATCGAGGCCACAATTCATGTAAAGATTTGACGAGAGCTTCTTTGGAGTTTACAAGTTAAAGCGGATTTTTCTTCAGAATATCATTTGCAAACTGATGGACAGTCAGAATGCATGATTCAAATCTTGGAGCAGTATTTTTGCTGCTTCATTAGTTACCAACAGGACAACTAGTTGGACCTTCTTCTTATGGCGGAGTTTTGTTACAACAACTCTGTTCACACATCTACAGGCCAGACACCTTTTTTTGCTCTTACAGGCTACCACCCACATTTTAACTTTACTCCTCATGCTTCTCCTCTTTTGCTCCTGCAATATAGGATTCTTCAGCATCTTTATTAGGTACAAGATGATCTCCAAGTTCATCTTCAGCAGGCATAGGAACGGTACATAATGCTCATCGTCAACCGGCACCTGCATACAAAATTGGTGGTCTTGTGTGGCTTCTTTGTCGGCATATTTGCATCAACATGCCTTCTTCTAAGTTGGATTTTCAACGATTGGGCCCTTATAGGATTGCGGCTGAGATCAATCCTATAGCTTTCTAACTAGAGCTACCATCTATTGTGAAACTTCATCATGTGTTTCTGTCATAGTTTTTACTATGACTCGACCCTTTACTTTGGGGTTTGACTGTTGTTACCTACCGAGTTGTGGCGAACCCTAGTTGTAGTGAGAAACAGCCCCACTTAGTGCACTTAGGTGTTTAGGAGTAGTCCGGCCGATTGTCACCTTGAGAAACTCTAGACGAAGGTAGTACTTACCCTCTAGAAAAACTCTCCCCCATTTTGACGTTACAAAGATAGGTTTTTTGTTAAATATAGCTTGTCAAAAAGGGTTAGGGACACCCCTAGGGTTGACCTAACCCTAGGGTTGCCCTAACCTCACGCCCTAATACCCCCCCCTAGGGGTTAGGTTTAGGGTTAGGTTAGGACAACTGTTTTCTCTAAGGGCTGGAATTTCCATGCCAGCCCACTTACTCACTTAAGTAAACGGGGGGGGGGGAGGGGGGGGGGCCTGTTACATAAATAAGGTAGAGTATATGTAGTGAGGCTTCCTAGGTTCACAACAGAGCTCGTTAACCTCCTACCGATGCAAGCTAAGCTTGTGTTGTCAAGGTACAACCCTCCGTTGTGCAGCCCAAACTTCCACACGACAGGGGTACAACCCACCCTAGGATTAGACTATCCTTATCGTTGGCAGGATCTTGCCTTTAAGATAGGGACACGTCAGTTCCAAGGAGTTAGTTAGATTCCTTGGTTTGAAAACCTGCTCGCAAGCTCAAAGGCATTGCCCGAGTTCATGTTTTGCAAAACTAATGGTTGAGGCCTTGCTCCGGTCGCCTCAACCACGCCAAGCTAGGAACACACCTAAAGCTCGGCTAGTCAGTGTATCCTAATTCACAAGGTGAGTCTCATTCGTGGACTTAGTCAACTAGGGGTTTGAGTTCCTAGGGCTTGGGTTTCTAATACGGGTTATTTTACCATATTCCATGGGGTTTCTAGAGAGGGGATTCCAAGGTTGGCACCTGGCAAGCAGCCTTTGTGGCACCAGGTAAAAACACTGACAATTGGTATCGGAGCAAGTTCTCTACATTAGGACTGCCTTAAGTCATAGGGTGTTTCAATGTTTAGATAACTCTAAATTCTTGATATACTCTATTGCTTTCGGTTGACATGTCTGTATTCTGCGCAGAGATTTTGATCCTATAAGTTGTCAAACTTCGTAGAAACACTTGCTCAGTGAGTCGGCGTGAGATTCTTGGTATGTCCGAAAGTCTTATGCTAGTTTTTGTGGCACCAGGTAAAGTCTTTGTGGCACCAGGTAAAAACTCTGATAGTTTCACACCTCTTTATTGGAATCGTATCATCATTCTCTCTTCCTAGTCGTGATTCTTCTCCTCCCCCTCCTGTGTCATTGATGATGAACCTGAGTACAAGGTTGCAGCCATCCTTGATTCTTGTTTTCATTGCCGCCAACTTCAATACTTGGTGGATTAGAAAGGTTATTTGCATACTGATCCCACTTGGGAACTTGCATCCAATTTACTCCATGCTTCTTCCAAGGTCTGCCTTCCATCGATGTTATCCTGCTAAACCAGGTCCGAGGACTTGTGGAACTCGTCCTTAGGAAGGAGGTGTTGTCACGACCCGATAAAGAATACAAGATATGACCTACAGAATACAAGATACAGGATATGCCTATAAGATATACGTACATGATATACTTACAGGATATACCAACAGGATATGCCTACAAGATATGCTTACAGAATATCCCTATAGGATAAGGGACATTATTTTTAGCTCATGCCTAGATTAGCTCTTAGAGTATTATTCTTAGCTTATGCCCATATTAGCTCTTGGATTTGTGAATATAAAAGCTCCGACCTAATTGTTATGCAATCAGTTACTATTAACACCAGTCATTTTACAATCATTCTTGTCTTGTTCCTTGCTCTTGCCTTATTTTTAAAGTCAAATCTCCTTGTTCTTATCATGCTCTTGAGTCGTGGCTTGACAGCCAATACTACATTGTAGTTCCATGTGATACTCTCTCACTAGTCTATTGCCATGTGATAGAGTTCTACCTGTAGCATTTATGTGCCTCCCTCACACATGTTGTCCCGAGTACCTTGGTAGTTGATCCAGATGATCAGATTTATGCTTGGGTTAAGCATTGATTGACAGATGTTGTTGTCGATCAGTACATGTTGTACCGTCAACCAGCAGCAAATGTAACAAGTAGAGTGAAAAGAAGAAACCAAGAAGCACAAGAACAATGGCATCTACAATACGTGCAAGAAGCATGGGCATTATGAACGAGATTGTCCTAATGAAGAAGCTAAGTGAGCAAAGAAATTTGGAAGGCCAAGCAAGTGGCTAATTTTGCTCGAGTAGATCAAGATGTTTCAAGTTGTGACAGTTTGTTCATGACTTCTAGCATTAATCTTTAAGCTCTTGCAATTAGCAGCAGCGAGCTTGGATTTCTTAATAAGCATGAAGTGGTTTGGCTTGATAGTGGAGCCAACCAGCATATAACCAAGAATTGTTCTGCCAATTGGATCATCTTCTAGAAGGCAAGCGGATCTTTCTTGGCAACGATTACTCAATGTATATATATGTGTGTATTTTATATATGTAATTTCTTTATCTCTCTCACACACACAATTGTATGTATATATACATGTTTATTTATATTTTATAAGTTCTTTATATTTCTCTTTTTGTCACACACAATGCTTGAGGCAAGGAAGTGGTGGCGAGATTAATCCCACCACCCCTTCCCTACCTGGTGAGTAGGATTAATCCCACCCAACACTCTCTAAGACAAAAAAAGGTGATTAGATTAATCACGCCACCCCTTCCCACCACTCTCTAAGATGGAGAAGGGTGGCGAGATTAATCTCGCCACACTGTATGTGAATGTA
Source organism: Selaginella tamariscina (assembly GCA_003024785.1). Classification (NCBI taxonomy): domain Eukaryota; kingdom Viridiplantae; phylum Streptophyta; class Lycopodiopsida; order Selaginellales; family Selaginellaceae; genus Selaginella; species Selaginella tamariscina. The sequence continues at coordinate 171,915 of PUQB01000294.1, forward strand.
CCTGTATATTAATATATATAAGTTCTTTATCTCTTTCTCACTCACACATGTATTTATATGTGCATGTGTATTTATACATATAATTCATTTATTTCTCCCTTTCACACACACACATTTTAGGAGGCATGGTTGTGGTGGCGAGATTAATCTCGCCACCCCTTCCTTGCCTCCTAGAATGGTGGCGAGATTAATCCTGCCAACTTCTCTCTGAAACGGAAAAGGGGGCGGGATTAATCCCGCCACCTTGTTTGTGAATGTACATGTGTATAAGTATATATAAGTTTTTTATCTCTCTTTCACACACACACCTGTATTTATATGTACATGTATATTTGTATATTATAATTCATTTATCTCTCTCTCACACACACACCTGTATTTATATGTACATGTATATTTGTATATTATAATTCATTTATCTCTCTCTCTCACACACATGTATTTATATATATGTATGTATCTGTATATTACAATTTCTATATATATCTCTCTCACACACATAAATTCAAGGAGGATTTATCCTGCCACCCCTTCCTTGCCTCTTAGAAATGGTGGGCGACGCCACCCTATATGTGAATGTACCTATGTATTAGTATATATAAGTTCTTTATCTCCTTATTACTTCTATAATTTTATTATAATATTTTGAGTGAAAGCCAATAAACCCTAAAACTATTCAAAACTCACATTTGTGGTAGTGCTAGAACTGAATGATGTGTGTTTTTTGTGATCCCACCCACTTCTCTTTGAGATGATGAAGAGTGTAAGTGAATATACCAATGTATTAGTAATATAAATTTTTTTTATATCTCTGTCACACACACCTTTACTTATATGTACATGTTTATTTGTATATTATAATTCCTCCACTTTTCAAGCCTGGCGAGATTAATCCCACCAAGATGATTACTCTTCTAATTGCGCCTGGCAGGATTAATCTTGCCATGTAATTAGTCTGACCACTTCAGAGAAAAATATTTATAAACCCTATAGTGTTTATGAGAACTTATAATTTTTATATTCACATGTGGCATTGAGGTGACATTAAAGACAAGGAGGAAATGAGATGGGCAGGAGGATTCTAGAATTGACTTGGTCATATTTCATAATAAATAGGAAGCACATTGGATCAATCATAATTAATGTCAAATTAATCTTTATCACATCACGTGGACAAACAAAATAATGAAAAGTAGATTCAATAGTTAAGCACTCGAGGGTAGGCTACGAACCAAGATTGAACGATGCTCAAAATATATATCTTGTTTCATCTAATGTAACATTCTCAGATCCGGAGGACTCGAACCTTGGGTGGTTGTGTTGGCTTGTCAGTTACGATATTCACGTTTTCACTAATGATGTCGACTGTGGAATTTTTCTTCAATTAAACGAAAGCCCATCTATGAAAGGGATTCGGCTAAATGTCTTCTTTGAGGATCTGAATACCCATCGAGTAGGTGTATTCACAACAGATATTTCTTCACATTATATAAGATTCATGAATGAAGCAATCGTCTCAACTCTTATTGAAGAAGAACACAATAACATTATTAAGGAGATTGAGAGGTGTTAAATAGGAAAACAGGAAAACCTCACCTTTTCCTATTTAACCATTTTCCTTTCTCTCAACTCTTTATATCAACTCTCCACATATGTATATTATAACACCTTCTCTCAGTGCCACAATGACTGGTCTCCGAAGTCAAGGGCAAGAACGGATTTTGGCTATTGCCTTGTTAGATCCATTCATTGAGAATATATATGTCACACACACAAGATCTTATAATATGCACCTTCATTTCTAACACAAATAGAAGAGAACAAAGTGTGGAGACTCTCTCTCCTGCTGGAACTTCTTATGGAGACCCTCTCTCTCTTGTTGAACTTCTTGTGGAGACCCCTTATCCCTTGCCCTAACTACCTCTTAATTCCCCTTCCTCTCGCCACATCATCCTTTTCCTTCTGAGACTTCCTTTTCCTTTTCCTTACTCTCCTTTTCCTTATTCAACTTTTCCTCTCGGTAAGGATTTTTTCTTCACAACCTTTCCTTCCATGCTTACTCCAAACCTTCCTACCCTTATTCTCTCCACAATAGGTTCTCCTAATATTTTACCTTAACACTACCCCTCCTTATTCGTTGTTGTGTCCTCATGTCAACTATCCTACTCCTTCCTTTGGATGTTGATCTTCTTAGTACTGTGGATTCTCTCCTTTATACTTCCAAAAATTGTTCTTCACTTTCCTAAGTTTCATGGTTGAAAGTTGATACCTTAAGTTGCAACACTTGATTTTCTGCATCTTGTTCCTTAGGATCAGCATTTACTTTCTCTTCCTGTTCTTGAATAGTTTTTCCTTCATGTTCCTTTGGCTTATTTTTTGTGTTTATATTCACTTGCTTTAAAGGATCTGTGGTATACACATATCTATACTTTGCAAGTTGTTCTTGCAAATCAATCTTATACTAGAATTCTATGTATCTTATTCAATAGTGTAGTAGTGTACATCAGAGGATTCCTTTTGCGAATAAAAGGGTGACTACCTTATTTTCTACTGCCTGCTACCTCCTATTGCTAGCCTAGCCTTCTACCTCTGCCATGTCACCTACCTGCCACATCAGCATCCTGCCACGTCAGCAACCTGCCATGTCAGCATCATGATATGTCAGCAGCTTGTCATGTTAGCTTCCTGCCATGTCAGCTTCTTGCCACATCAGCCCCGCCATGTCAACCGCATGCTACATCAGCCATTTCCTCAAGTTGCAGCAAGTGGGACTCAGTCTCTCCAAGCAGCATCTTGGGAAGCATCTCCCTCTAGAAACCACAAAGGTGGTTGCCACCGCCAGTAGACAAATGCACAAGCTCCCACGTCCTCGCACAATGCGGCCAAGTGCTGGCAATCACTATTCTTCATACACCCGGTACTCTCCGATGTCACATGTGGCACGTGCTTCCTCATACGATCCAGCTACTAACGAGACTAAGGTTACCCACATAAACGCGATCGTTCGTTGCAGACTCCATCTGTGCCCTTGAAAGACCTCTGCGTTGCAGGCTCGCCAGATCGTCCACATGGTCACCCCATGTAGGAAGTACCATTAGTTCAGCCAGAGCCCAGGTGGTTCTTCCATTACCACCTGTTGTCCGCCCGGATCATATACCGGCCTCGTATCAAGTCTTCCCGAGACAAGCTAGCCCCCCGACATGGCACGCACATGGGATACATGCTCACTGAGGCAAGCCGTCTCTTATCAATCTTATACGGGATTGCCTTATAAAACTTTTCCTGTAATTCAGGTTTGTCATTTTTCTTCTTGCTGAATTATTTTCTTTCCTTTCAGCACTACATTAAGGTCTATATCGTCAAGAACTTCAAATCAGGATATGCTTTCAGGATTTCTACTTCTTCCTGATTATCTAACCCATTAAACCAATCATATCCTTCTAAAACAAGAGGTCGGATTTCCTTTTTAACATACTTTTAGTATGATTATAGATCATTAGTTTTCCTTCTCCTTCTTTACCATCATCTTTCCTGTTTTCCATTCTGAATAACCTTATCAGACTTAATTCCATGTTGGCTAAGAACATAGTATAACAGTGTCCTTTCTTTTCTTTTTGAAGGACAAGCAAGGATATCCTATATTTGAATCCTTTTACTGTGATAGTGACTCTCTCATTATGTCTAGTGGCCTTACACTCGTTGATCAGCCATTTTAAGGTTAAATGGGCAGGTTGGATTGGTCCTAAACCCATCCTTTTACATTCACCTTCTTAATAAAATTCACACCTGAACCTCCATCTATTAACACTCTTTTAACTTATTCTGCCCAATATACTGTGATGCAAGGAACTTGTCCATCATAATCACCTTCATAAGTACTTCCTTATCCATTTTACAAACTGTATATCCTTCACTCGAAGGTGATGTTTGTTGAACTAACTTAATGCATTAATATCTGGTTTCTTATGTAAGGAGCTACTGTATCAACTGTCCAAGCGTAACCTTTACCTCCTGATTTATAGCTTGGTGATACATGGAGTCCATTGTTTTATCTGTAATGGTAAAATGAAAAACTTGTTTACCTTTGTCTATATCACCTTTATCTATGCCTTTCTGATTCGTTATCAGTCGACCTTTCTGGTCAGGATTTTCCTGCTCGTTTACATTTTCCTGTAACAAGCCCTTCTTGTTAGGAATAGTACTACCTCTCCTTCTCCATAACAAGAAATTCCTTCTTCCTTGAAGAGCTATAACTGCCCTTGCAAGGGTGGATACTCATCTTTTCCTCCTCTATTTGAATAAGCCGTGTTGTAGGCTGCACATTAGTATCTAGTGGAAGTAGGAGGTTGTACATTCCGCCTAGGACATTCCCTAGAGATATGTCCTGTTTCACCACATGTATAACAAACCTGGGAAGGAAAATTCCTACCCTGTGGTCCTTGTCTATCATTATCTGATTATATTGCTCATTTCTACCTCTTTGACCTTGATAAGGTCTTTCTTCTCCTCTATATTGTTTATCATTTCTTTCTCTATAGGATCTATCCTTTGTCGTCCTTATATGGACCATTTCTTTCTCCATAATACCTATCCTCTCTTTTGTAAGGAACATCATTCCTTCTCTCATAATATCCTAGTTCCTTTTGATAAGGAACTCATTCCTTCTGCCATATATATATTATTTCTGTTCTCATAAGGAATACATTATCATTCCTATCATTCCACGATTCCTATTAGGTGGGAACCTTCTAGGAGGTGGATTCATCCATTCTCCTTTCTCTCTCTATACAGCCACATTCTGGTTCAGGAAATGTCTGCATTCCGGCACATGTCCTTCCTTTCACATTTGGCATGTAGGCAATTGCAGCCTACATTCCTCCACTGTATGGCCAGGATTATTACATTTAGTGCACCATACCTTTGCCTTTATCTCCTCTTAACTGTCATTCCCTTTAAGTTTTCATCATTTGAGCCAATGCTTTCTCATCTATTATATTTACGAACCTTTACTACATCAGCTTCCTCTCTTCCTCTTCATCAGAGGATTCTTTTTTTTCATATACTTTCAGCTTTCCTTTGCAATCTTTTCTATCTGCCTTCTCTTCTTCTCATATATTTTTAATTGATAATGAGATCCTCTCTATCCTTTTCATTGATAGTGAGTGCTAAATCTCTATAGTTTTACAACCCTTGCTTATACCATTGCAATAAGGCATCCATCTTTACATATGCCTTACACTTTTTTCTCATGTTTCTTAAAATGTGTGTATATTCATTTATCTTTTCTGTTTTGCCTTGAAGGATAGTCCTTAACTTCTCTAAATGTTCCTCCGGCAATTCCTCCTTTCTAAATATTCCTTAAAAGCATCAGTAACCTTCTGATAATCCTCTCTGACTTCCTTTTCAAGATCATAATACCAATCAGATGCATTTCCTTTCAATATATATGGAAATATAAGCATTTTTCTGCATTCGTCACCTTATACAATTTTAAACTCTTCAAACTGTTGTAAATGTCTTTTTGGATTTTCCTGCAGAAAATGTGGGATACATCACCGTACCCCCAAACATTTCTGGGAAAAGTGCCATATTTGTAATAATCCTTTGCTGGTGTATTTCCTCTTACACCTTCCTCCCTTCCTCTCGGGAGTTCTCAAGATCCTTCTCCTTGCAATCTTGGTATATGAACAGGCACTCCTTCCTCTCACAGTCTCCTCTAAACTAACTATTTGATACTGCCTCCAATTCTCTGGATCATACTCAGATTTCTATATTGTTTCTGCAATATCCTCTACTATCTTTCCAAGATATTTTGACGTCTATTTTTGTCAAATTTCATGTTGTGTTGGGCAGCCACTCTATTGGCCTGCCTTTGGTTCCTCTAATCAGCTAATACTGGATCAGGACGATGGTTTCTCCATGACTCCATTCATTCTTTTTCCTATACACATCCGGCTCTACATCTTCTGAGCCATTTTCAGAATGAAAATTCTGTCACTTTAGCCTCTTTTCTCGATGAATGCTAACACTGCAATGGCAAAATCCCTCCATGGTAGCCAAATGTTAAACAGGAAAACATGAAAACCTCACATTTTCATGTTTAACCGTTTTCCTTTCTCTCAACTGTCAAGAAAGGCTACACACTTTCTTTAAATCATCTCTCCATATATGTATATATTAAAACACCTTCTCTTAGTGCCGCAATGACTGGTCTCCAAAGTCAAGGGCAAGAACGAATTTTGGCTATTGCCTTGTTAGATTCATTCATTGAGAATATACATGGCACACACACAAGATCTTATAATATGCACCTTCCTTTCTAACATGAATACAAGAGAACAAAGTGTGGAGACTCTCTCTCTCCTATTGGAACTTCTTGTGGAGACCTTCTCTCTCCTACTGGAACTTCTTGTGGAGACCCCTTCTCCCTTGCCCTAACTACCTCTTAACTCCCCTTCCTCTCACCACATCATCCTTTTCCTTCTGAGACTTCCTTTTCCTTTTCCTTACTCTCCTTTTTCGCCTTTCCTTCCATGGAAAAGAGAAATCAAACAGAGAATTTTCATTGGTTGTCATGGTAAATGTCCACATGATATCATTTTTTGTTTGAAGTTAGACTATCTCTTTCAAAAGCTTAAGAAGATGGGTGCACTTAAGGAGATGGATGCACTTGTGGAGATTTGGTCATCATGCAGTTTCACAACTTGACACTTGTCATAGTTTCTACTATGACTCCCTTTTTACTTTGGACATTAACTATTATTACCTATTTTACTATGTTGATAAGCCTTAGGTGTAGAAGAAACATGCCCACTTAGTGCACTTGGATATCTAGTAATGGTCCGACCAGGTGTCATTAGGTATTTGCAAGAAACTCTGGGCGAAGCTAGCACTTCCATCTAGAAAACTCTTACCTTAATTTTCCATGTCCCGGTTGGGTTAATGGTTAGTTCTAGTAAGTTCAGCATGTTGAATATGTTTAGAAATACCTCTAGGTTTGACAGGTTAGGGTTTAAGGGTCGATGAATAATTCACCAAGTATATTCCCTTTAGGAATGAGATTTTGTGCCAGCCCACTTATGTAAACAGGAAAACAGGGGGGGCCTTGTCACATAAATAAAGTAGAGTATGTAGGAGAGCTCTTGGGTTCATGACTGAGTTCGTTGTTCTTCTACTGATGCAAGCTCTAGCTTATGTCGTTAAGGCACAACCCTCTGTTGTGCCGTTCTAACTTCTATGTGACAAGGGTACGTCCCACTTTCAGGGTAGATCCATGCCTGGGAGGTTTTCTCGGGATGCACGTTCTAAGAGGTAGAGGTTGAGGCTTGTCTTTAGCCTCCTCCTCCAGATTAAGCTAGGTGTAGCACTCATGGCCAAACAAGGCACATTCGTGTCTTTGTTCAACTGTGGGCATGGATCTTGTTTGACAGGTTTACATTACCCAGTTCCTAAAAGTTCACCAAGGGGTTTTGAGTTGGCATTTAGGAGCCACGTTTGTGGCACTTGGTACAACTCTTGAATCTAAGGGCTATGGCATGATAGCCCACATCCTAAAAGGCAATCACTAGGCTAAACGTCACACGATACAATGCCCAAGGCACGCCCTTTAGAGTTGTGTCATGGGATTGTTGCCAAGGGGTTGGATACTCTAGTAAACAAGCATGCTTGTGCTTGCACTAGGTTGCTTAGCTTTGGGCATCTACTCAAGGGGAGGTTAGGTCTTGTAACTAGGTGTGCTTTGGCACACTTGGCTAGAGGACGTTCTCCTTAAGATCTAAGGGTTGAACAACCTAAGCTCATTAGCATAAGCTCTATCATGAGACACTCGCAAGGTCATGTACTTAAGGTTATCCAAACCTAGCCTTAAGGAGTTTGCTTAGCAGAAGACTCATGTTCGCCAATGGCGCACACTCTTGTCCTCACTAAGTACTAGCCCTAAGTCTAGGGTATAACTTGGCCGCTCGAGTGGTTCAGGGTACCCCCTTGTCGCCCTAAAGGGGTTGTACTCCCAGATAAGGGTGATTCCTCAAGGGGTAAGTGACGATGCCTTAACTCTGTCACGGGGCATGTGTGAGACACATCTCCTTTGTGGGGTTAGGGCATGAGCCTGTCTAGGTCTACTGGGATAGGATCCTAAAGTCTACTTGGGTTATCCTCTAGGGTTCGAAGGATGGTCATTATAGGGGACTAAGGGTAGGACTCTAAGTCTTCTGTTTAACTAGGCATTTGAGTTAGATTCTTGGGGTCATCTTAAAAGACTTAGCATTACTCACACAAGGAATTGATGCGGAGGGCCACTTGGTGGCCACGTGTTGCCACATGTTAGCCCTCTAAGTTAAAACTCTAACAACACTGCTGCTGAATTTGCTTAACAAACATTATAGTGTTGCAGAAGAGGTGATTCGTAAAGATTGCTAGCAAATATATTATAAACCTCTCGAATTCTATGATATAAAAAAGAAAAGCAAGCCATACTTCTTGAAGAATGAAAGATTAATTGGGCTTCATTGGGAGATCAATCAGTTAAAGATAATGAATAACGCATATATCTTAGTGGTTGACAACTCTCCTCAAAAGGCTATGCTCAACCAAAACATTGCTTGTATTTATTTAATCACTTTCGACCCATATTCTTATATTAATATGATGGATGAACTAGTGAACTACTTGGATACGTGCCTCAGAAAGAAGAATCTTAAGAACTTTTATGAACAATATCCACCATATATAACATACCCTGATGCTTTTCTTTCTCGTGATTTTGAATTTTATAAATTAAAGGAGAACAATCGGGCACTTTACAATATTATTTTAGGGAACATATTTTTTAAATAAGCCTTTATGTCCTTATGTTCTTATCACAGCTTATGTATTAACAAGGATGGCAACTCCTAACTACATTCGTGAGAGTGTTAGTAGTGGCAACAATATAAAGATATTAACCAAAATGAATCGATTAATCCGGAGAGTGATGACTTAAACAAAATAAAGTAATTACAAATAGATTAATGTTGATAAGAAAATGATTTCATTTATAATTATGTTTGATAGTATTTTTTAATTATTATAAAATATTTTTACAATGAAGAAATATGAATATTCTAAAATATGTTAGGAATATTCTTTACTAAGTAAGGTTAATGAAGGATTAATTTATTAATTAATTAATATTTAAGGCTTAAATATATATTTATTAAATAATTAATTAATAATTAAAACTTAAGTATTAATTAGTAATTTATTTTAAATCCCTATTTTCATATATCATGCCTATTTTAGTTACAACGTGCATGTTTATTGTTCATGAGAATATAGACTTGAATAGAAGCACATGTGCATATTATCATAATTAACATAATGGTTTAAATAAGTAATTTTCCCTTTCTTAATGAAAATATATTATGAACTTATGAATCATTCAAGACGCTTAAGAAGGTAAAACAATTTAACTATGGGTTTACTCAAAAATTCAAATATAAGAATAAATTTGACTAAATAATTATTTTTATTTTTGCGTAAAGATACAAGAATTAAGACCCAGAAATAGTTATTTTAGAATGATTTACTCTTTTCAATGCTCCATACCTATACATCTAATGTTCCATATCTACAACATGATAAGATTTAACATTGTTAATCACAATAATAATCAACAGCAATATTTAAAAGTGGTAATAGCAATTGTTCTTATAATTCCTAACACTCTTAGTAATAATCGTATATTATATTAATAAAGATTTTCACATCAATTTATCACCTTACACATCTCTATGAGGAATTAGGATTCATTTTCTCCATTGCCTTGAGATTCTTTGAGTAAAGTTTACCTCCTTTAGTAAAATGTTTCTCACACCTCAAACACCTATAGCGTTCCTGATTGATCTTCCCATTGTTGTAATGGCTAAACTTCGTTGGCCCTTCACAAAATATACAGTCTGGTGGTGGCTCAATTGGGCGCGGAAACTTCTCATATTTTACTTTCTTTCCCTTATTCTCTCCTATGGAGCATGAATCCTTCTCTGTGGGCGGCATCCCTATTGGATTCTTTCTCGTTCATTCCCATCTTCATACATTTTCACCACAATTAAATCATCATCTGCACACATTACAATATTAATATATTTTATTTATAAACAGTTTGGATAATAAATTGGGCACCTGGTTTTGAAAAGGAATATTCGATTGGGGTTAAAGCAGCAGATGCCTCTTCTTCTTTCCACATCTTCTTCAGCCTTGTATGCTCTTTATTGTCCCATCCATCGAGATCTCCAAGATCAATCATATCTTCCATGTCATCCATCTTTATGCACATATAAATATGATTAATACACACATATGTATGCCATCTACCTAAATATCTAATAATGTATATGGCTACGAGCATGCAACAAAAGCATGTAGCTCTAGAGTATGTTTATATAAAGGCTTAATATGTCACGTATGTGAACTACAAGTACATGCATATGTGGAAAAACTAAGAAGGGAGTAAACATTTGCATTACAATAGACGCACCATACATACACATATCATGTAAAATAAAGCTGCATCAAAATCGGTAAACACAATATTGTATGATTTATTTAAAATCAAACACACATTTAATTCCTCTATTTATAAATATAAAAAACATAATTTATGCCATATTAATAACTTATCTCATTCATTAGTAAAGCAAAATAATCTAAAAGAGTCATCCGCAAAAGGGGAATTAAAAAAGAAAAAAAGGAATTAAAAAAGAAGGGGGGAAAAAAAAGAGCAAACTTACGCATCTATAATGAATACCGAAAGAACAATATGCAAGATATCTTAGGAAGATAACCTTAACAAGTAGAGAAATAAATAAAACACACACATATATATTATTTTGCATTCATATATGATATACCTCAATAGCGGCTTGAATTAAGTTATCTCTTGCCAAAGAATTCAATCGCTTTAGGAATTGGGTGACTTCTAGGAAAGAATCAGATCTAGGGTAGGGTTAAGTCTTTTCTTATATATAATCACACAGTCACGAACAATCACGTGCACACACCAGGGATCACGTGTGATCACGTGCTGTGAATATGCACGTGAATAACACAATTATTCAACATAATCCTAAATTTAAAAATCATAATTTAAAATGCATTTTAAAGTTGGATAGAAATTTTGTTTAAGATTAAGTATGCGAACAATACATGAAACATTTACACTTGTATTTAATTTTAAAGCTATATAGAAAATTTTATTTAGGATAAGTTTGTGCATTTCACACATACACTATATAAAATATCTAAACACATTTGACATGCACATGAGAGTACACATGGAACACTTGAAAGAAGGATAAATATGTAAAGAAAAAGATGAATAAAATATTCTAGATTTGATCATAATTTTAAATCACAATTAATAAATAGTCCTAAATTTTAAATCTTGGCACATGAACATATATAAAATGATCAATATGTCATAAAGAAGAGCAACTAATGCATGCGTAGTGCATACATAAGCATTGCACTTACGGGTATGTGTAACCATATAGAATCCCTAATAAAAATTTGTTTGGAAATCCTTGGCCCCAAGGACTTTTTTTAGAAGTTGCTTAGTAATTGGACACAAGCAGAACTCAACACAATTGTGTTTTTATACTTGTCACAATGAATCAACAAGGGACTGATAAGGCAACTCACTATTTCACACCCCTATTAGGAAACATTATTGTCAAGTCAATGATGGGGAGATAGAGAAACCTAATGAGCTTATAAGGAACATGTCATTTGTCCCAGATGGTATATATCATGGGGAACATTGCTCCATAGATGTAGACATTAACTAGACCATGAAGTTGCCACCCATGCGGGATAGAAAATTCTTGAGGTGAGGAGGGATGGCATGACTTATGTGCTATTGGCAAACATTAATGAATTCAATAATATAATCTTAAAGCTAAAGCATATTTGTGTTTTTGTGTATATTTGTGCTTGAGTGAAGTCCTCTTAAGAAAAATAACGTTGAAATTTAATTAAAAACAATACATTTTAATTTTAATTATGCTAAACTAAACTAGATTAAAGATTATTAAATGCATTATATTAATGATTATGCTATTTTGTATTATATTATAATATTCGATGTACTTTAACTATGGATAGTTAAAGATTTAGTTCTAAGTCTAATTTGATAATCAAAAACTTAAAATATACTAATAATATGTAGGTAAAGGGACTTGAAAATTAAATATACTTTCCTTCCAAGTTTAAATTTTATAATCATAAAAAAATATGTTTAATATATGTAATATATTTTAAAATGGAAATAAGTTAAATATGAGAATACACATTATTTTGTCATATGCTAAATACATATGAAAATATGCATTTGCACACAAACTAGTATAAGATGAACACATGTATTTACTAGTAAACATATTAAACAAAATATTTAATATTAATCAAAAAACACTATGGGTATTTATTTATAAAATAGAACACATACATAATATATCTAATATGCATATAAATTGGAAAATTGAGTGAAATCTAGCGGTACTTAGTCTACAAGAAACAAATACTTTTTAATTATAAATATACATGTGTGTGTATGTAATTGTAGAAATTAGTTCATAATATTTTTATATATATGTAATTGTAGGATTAGTTGATAATAATGCAAGATCACTCTTAATATATATACAAAAGTGTGCTTGCAAACTATTTTTATAGTTAAATTTTAATAGGTAGAGGAATAAATGAATAATGTGTATGTTAATAAAATAGTGTGATGTTTGAGTATGTGTGCATATATATATATATATATATATATATATATATATATATATATACATGTCAAAAATGTTAAATGTGGATCTTAAACTATAAGGAAGTTCTAAGCTCTAAACCCTATTAATATTTAAATACACAATTACTATACATGCTAGACAATAATATGCCTTCACACACATAGAACCCTCAAACAAAACTAGGCACAAATAAATTATCATTTATTAATAATTATAATATTTAATATAGGAATATTCATTGTTTATCTTAAGAATGAAAATATTAGTACTCAAGAATTCATTTAATTAAGATAAGGAATATACAATAACAACATTTTTTGTTGCTTTTAAACTCAAAATACATGCATTTTTCTATAGCTTTGATGATTATGACACTTTCAATACTTATAAGCATCCGATGGATTTAATATGTATAATACATGTAGACTCTTTTCAATTAGAAAACCATGTTTTTTTAAGCATTCATTGTATCTTTGGAGCTCCTCTTCGTGTAACCTACAACTTTTATTTCACTATTTCTTGTGATGAGTTCAAGTGTATTAATAATTTGACCCATCCAAATATGGTGGTTATATAATGGGTTTGGAGTAACAAGAATGATCGTTAGCTTTTGAAGATCCTTACAACAGTCAAAGCATGGTTTAGGCTTTTGTTTTTTTTCAAATAAATTGTGGGGTTTACACTTCCAAATTAATGTTGAGTTTACACTTCCAAATTATTGTTGACCTCTCTATTGTTTCCACGCCATTCATGTGTTTTTAATCTCTTCCCGCCACCTTGTTTTAGGTGTGTTATAATGTTATATGTTTAATAATAGGCCCTTTTTAACTCTTGAACAATAATTTTCTAATAATCCATAATGTACTTATATAGTTTTGAGTAATTAGTTACTTCCTCATGATTATTTGATATTGTTTTTTGAACTCATCACACATAGTTTTTGATACTGTCAATAATGAGTTCTTAGTTTTTGAGCTAGCCACTTAATGGAATAGGATTTGGTTGCCATTCTAGGAGGAGTCGCATTCCATTTTACATTCACTTGCATATAAACTCTGATTGCTACAGAAGCATGCAAAACTATACATGTGTTGTGTATATACTCATTCCATCATCTCCAATTTTGAAGAGAACTAAGCCCTCTTTATCCAATTCTAATGGTTGTAACTTGTACTGTATATCATCCCTTTTAAAAAAGAAAACTTATAATGGTACATGGTGGCTTGTTAGGGAATCTTTTATGTCTTTGATATAGCCCTTGAGAAACTGTTTGAAGTCTAGCACTTCAGTCGTGAAAAATGCATAACAGTTTTTTGAGATGCAGCTTTTAAAAAGCTCCATCATATGTAGCAAGGTAACAATTTGTCAAGCTTGGAGACCTTGTTGAATAATGCATCAATATCTTATTAGTGTGGCCAAGCGTAAGGAAATTAAAAGTGATCATCTCAAATATGCCTTTGGCAATAAGCATTGACAAGTATGCTAACACATATCTATAAAAGGCAAAGTAAGCATGATCATAAGAGAAGTTAACCTTCACTAAAATGGTTTACCTATTTTTAATTTTGCCTACACGATTGTCCATTTGTAAAAGCAAATGATAGGGCGACGTTTGATGATGGTGATTGTTTGGGCTAAATCCCTCATTTGAATCGAAACACTGATCATGACCATCTTTTTTTATGCAGTATGTTGGCAGTGTCTCTCATATTCTCATGTAGCCTCATGTGCGGACGTGTGGACGTGTTCATAAGGGCATTGTGTAATGATACATGTGTTGTTTCTTCACTTTGAGATCACCCAAAGGAGATGTCTTTGTGTAAAACACATGGCAAGTGATATAATAGTGAAGTTAGAGTCATCGGACTAATGAAGAAAGGAGAAGTGTTCATATGATTTGCAACCATGCCTATGTGTTAGCACCTCGGTCATTGATACCAAAAGCTTGAGAACATTTCCAAGGCACTTTGGTGTTGTAATTAGTTTTGGAATACTTATCTTTGAATTGTCCATTCTGTCATGAATTAAACAAAGGTATTCTGTTGTCATTGTATTGGGAACGACAAGTTTGTTGAGCAATCATGCAATCCTCCATCTTCTTTTAAATAGTAGTAATTTTCACCAATGTATTTGTGCATGCCTCTTTAACTTTATGTGACATGCAAGTGTCGTATTTTAAAAAGTTGGAGTGCTTTAAAATTGCCACATTCTTGAATTGAGTATTCCATATGTTATTAAAGGTTGTGCTACCGGATTTTTAAAGCCCATCAAATCGAGACACTTCTTCACATGTTCACACAACTTGAATTGAGTGTAGATTGGTGGTAGAATCTTCAAATTTTTCCTAATGCCTTCATTTGTGGTAAGACATTTGTGAAACATAATATTTGCTTTTACATCTACAAAGTTTCTTTAGTATTTTATTGTTGCCGTAATGTGAGAGAATGTCTTGACCATGCTGATGTTCCCATGGACTGAGGTGCACTCGTTGTCTAACCACTCATCTCTATGGTGGTAAAACATGGTCTTAAGGATGCAATAGATCTTGTACCAAGATTTAAAGTAGATTGTAACCTTGTTGAAAAGTGCACCAATGACCTATCTCCATGGCCACCCCATCAATGCATCCAATTAGTGTAACATATATAAACTCATGTTTTTGCTTATGGGTGAGCTTGTAATAGTCATGCATGCATTAGGTAATTTCATTCATGTCTACCATCTGACAACACTTCGTCTTGCAACAGTCAATAGTGGAAATGTTGGTGATGCTCACTAAGGATGTGGGATCCATCTTCACTCTCTTACCGCAAGTTGTTGAAGTAGATTTGCAGCCCATGAATCTTCTTTTTCATACTATACTCTTGGTACAACGAAGCTCATCAACCATGAGTTGTCCTTCCAGTGCTGAATATGTTGAACCATCTAAATGTTTTAGCTTAGTAATGCACCACCTCACTAGGGATATAGCATGTAATGAGCCATTTGGTTAAACCTTTGTCATGACTACACCCAAAGATACGTTCCTAGCTTCTTCTCAAAAATGGCCTCCATTGGGTTGATAGCTAAGATGATGCCCTTACCAACCTCGATCTCATGCAGAAAGAGGATCACTTCAACTTTCACAGTAGGCAAGCCTTCACCTTGTGAGCTCATAAATATATTCAAATGCAACTTGCATCCTTGTGCCAGCCTTGACTTCTTTTACATTCCTTAACACAGGAGAACCCTTTTCAAATTCCATCCAAACAACCTTAATGTGTTTGTAAATGGTGTCCACCCAAACATAAACATAAGACCGTTGGTGCACATTGTGACACGACAAATTACCATCTTGGACCTTAATAGTTTCTCTACCAACTAACTCGTTATTCTAGAGAAGCTGTACCTTGACTCTAATTTTGAACATCAATGATTAAATCTGTAGTAAAAAAATGCTATGGAAATGTTTAATTACTAATCTAATTACTAATTTACTAATTACTAATCTAGTTTAATTACTAATCCATAGCATTTTTTTACTACGGCATATATCACTGTTGAACATAGTGACATGCACAGAGTGAAACTGTTCATTTAAGCAATAAAATAAAAATCAATTCTTAAATGCAAATTAAATGACAAAGATAAAGTCTATCCAACGTTATAGGAGGTCGACTAGAATTTGGCACTACTAACATGTTAGCAAGTTTAAACTTGACAAATCCCACCGAAATTTAAAGAGGCCAACAAAGCCAGGGATGTGAATTATAGGGCCAAAAGCTCTTCAATGAATAAATCTCATTGGTTTTGAAAAATGAAAAGAGCGGTTTCAAACAAACAAAAAGGTTTCAACAAGATAAATCCCCTAGGTTGAGGAGGCAGGTATGTGTAGACAGGTACCATGATGTATGATTTGTAGCTAGATTTATCCCATCCATCAAGATAAATCATGCCTTAAACCTAAATCATAAAGGATAACTAAACCCTAAATATGGGAGTGCCACAGAGAGTGTTTAAAAATATAGAGAGAGAACCCTAAACCCTAAATCTATTTGGATTTAGATAGAAAGTGTGATTGTGGAGAGTATAAGTAATTTTTTAAGCAAATCCAACTTATAAGTGGCACAATGAGCTTTTCCCTAATTAAAGCTCATTTTTCCTAAATGAAATCTTATCCAAAAAAGAGGTAGATCTAAAGAAAGAAATTGACAGAAATAATAAAATCCTTGTGAGAGTTGCAGATCTTGATGTAAAAGGGAAATTCAATGTGTTTTTAAAATTGCATGTTAGGACATAGAATTTATGCCAATTGAAAATTTATCAAGGTAAGGATATTTCAAATGTGTTTGATCTTGATGTAAGAGGGAAATTATATATATATATATAAGATTGTTTATATACAAGCACAAGCTATGTCCTTTTGTGTTTAAGGTATGGTTTATGGTTTAGGTTTTATTAAGGCAATTATGTACATACGCATACACTAATTACAATTACATACTTCTTAAAAACCTTTAATAATTGCAATTATGCATATACATTAATATATTAATATATGTTTTGTATGTACATTTATGTTTATTCATTTTATCTTAACGAGATACTCATCATGTGTCCAAACTCAATATTAAATATGAATTGTGTAAACTGTTTGGTACTAAGTGTGTTCATCTTATTCTTTATGTGCAAATATATTTCATATATTAATTTTATATAGCATTACATTTTATTCTCTCCTATGGGGCAAGAATCCTTTTCTATGGGCAACTTTATTTGGATCTCATCTTTCATTATGTCTTTTCTCTTCTTATCTCCTATGAAACATGAATCCTTCTTTATGGGCAACTTTATTTGTATCCATATTGCATTCTTCCTTTCTTCATTCTCATATTCATACATTTTCACCACAATTAAATCATCATCTGCACACATTACAATGTTAATATGTTTTATTTATAGACAATTTAGATATTAAGTTGGGCAGCTAGTTTTAAAAATGAATATTCAATTGGGGTTGAAGTAGCATATGCTTTTTCTTCTTTTCACATCTTCTTCAGCCTTGCATATTCTTTATTGTCCCATCCATCGAGATCTCCAAGATTAATCATATCTTTCATGTCATCCATCTTTATGCACATATAAATACACATATGTATGAAATCTACTTAATATCTAATAATGTATATGGCTACATGCATGCAATAAAAGCATGTAGCTCTAGAGTATGTTTGTATAAAGGCTTAGTATTGTCACGTATGTGAATTACAAGTACATGAATATGTGGAAAAACTAAGAAGGGAGTAAACATATGCATTATGATAAACGCATCATAAATACATGTATAAGGTAAAATAAAGCTACATCAAAGTTGGTAAACAGGATATTATATGATGTTACTTAAAATCAAATTGTGTCTAAATACACATAGTTAATTCCTTTACTTTAAATATATATATAAATATATTTACCATATTAATAACTTATCTCATTTATTAGTAAAGCAAAATAATCTAAAAAAGTCCATCCACAAAAAGGAAATAAATAAAAAAAGAGGGGAAAAATAGAGTAAATGTACACATTTATAATGAATACTAAATGAACAGCCTAACCAATTGTGTAAGATATCTTAGGAAGGATAACCTAGCAAGTAAAGAAATAAATAATATCAAACCCAACACACACACACATAAGAATTTGATCTCTTTGAGTCGATAAGTGTCACATTAGAATAGGGTTAAATCTTTTCTTATATATAACCACATGGTCACGAACAATCACGTGCACGGCATGAACACGTGTGATCACATGCATGTGAATATGCATTTGAACAATACACTTATTCAATATACTCTTTTTAAAATTTTATAATCTAAAATGCATTTGAGTTTATACTTAATTTTAAAATTGCATAGAAAATTTTGCTTATGATAAGTATGCGAACAATACATATAATCTTTTTTAAATTTTATAATATTAAGAAATATTTAAACTTGTATTTGATTTTAAAATTTTATAGAAATTTTGTTAAAGATACGTTTGTGCATCTCATACATACACTATATAAAACATATAAATACATTTGATGTGCATGAAATACTTAAGAAAAGAATAAATATGTCAAAAAGAAAATGGATAAATATTTTAAATTAGATTATAATTTTAAATTATTACATGTTATAATTAATAAATATTTTTAAATTTTAAGTCTCTATAAATATGATAATATATTGAAAAAAAGATGGATAAATATTTTAAATTTCTTACATGGTCACAATTAATAAATAGTCCTAAAGAATTATAAATCTTAAATCCCGACATGTGAATATATACAAAACATGGTAAATGAAGATGGATAAATATTTTATATTAGATCATAATCCTAACTCATTACATGGTCACAATTAATAAATAAATAATCTTTAATTTTAATTACCACATAAATATGTATTAAATATAAAACATTTAAGGTTAACACTACTTATGGACCATTTTTTAATTCTTGTTTCATTACAAAATAAAATCTCATCATATGCATAATATTGTTCTTTATGTATAGAATATATAAGTGAATCATGATATAGGGTAAATCATTCAAAATTAACACTAATTATGGACCAATTTTATTTTTTTTTATTTTATTACACATATAAAATCTAACCATATTTATAATATTGTTCTTGACTTTGGCACTGACAATTTAATTTATAATTTGGCACTAATAATTTAATACAAAATTTTTATAATTAGCATTGTCGTGGTCTTAGGAATTTATTAAAAATAAATTTTGATAGGCACGACTTAAGAGACCTACCTATGATAGCCTTAGATATCCCTACTATACAATTATGTGACTATAGAGTTACACGCTTCCACATATATTCCGTAACAAAAAGCTAAGGCATTATCATTTTCTACTTGAGGAATCACTTTCACTTTGGTATAACACCTTTACAAAACAAAAAGAGTTGTAACCTAAGCCACAACTAACTCTTTAAGGTTTGTATAGCTATATCATAACCTAGACTTACACTTAATATGTAAAATACTTCAAGTGCACGTCAAAGGTAACCATAAGCAACCTTTACCTCTCTCACACACATGTATTTATATGTACGTGTTTATCTGTATATTATAATTTTATATATCTCTCTTTTCACACACATCTTAAAAGGCAGGGAAGTGATGGCTCTACCTCCTAGAATGGTGAGTGAGATTAATCTCTCTGAGATGGAGAAGGGTGGCGGGACCTTATATGTGAATGTACTTGTATATTAGTATATTTAAGTTTTTTATTTATTTTTATTTACTTTTATAATCTTATCATAATATTTATAATATTTTGAGTGAAGCCAGTAAATCTTATAAAATTGTCTAAAGCTCATATTACCGAATGATGTGTGTTTTCTGCCCTATCACATACTTCCTTTTATTTACTTTTATAATCTTATTATAATATTCATAATATTTTGAGTGAAGTTAGTAAACCTTGTAAAACTGTCCAAATCTCCCATTTGTGGTGGCACTAGAACCGAATGATGTGTATTTTTTACACAATCACAAATGTGAACTTTGGATACTTAATCCCAAGCACTTCTCTCTAAAAAAAAGAAGGGTGTATGTAATGTACCAATGTATTAATATATATATAAGTATGCACGTTATAACTAAAATGGGCATGATACATGAAAATGGGAACATAAAATAAATTGCTAATTAATAGTTAAGTTTTAATTATTAATTAATTATTTAATTAATATATAATTAAGCCTTAAATATTAATTAATTAACAAATTAATCCTTCAATAACCTTACTTAATAAGGAATATTCCTAAAATATCATTATTCTTCGTTGTAAAAATATAATTAAAAATATTATCAAACATAATTACAAATGAGTCTAAGTTATTACTCTCCAAATTAATCGAATCATTTTGGTTAATATCTTTATGTTGTTGCCACCACTTAACACTCTCACGAATGCAGTTAGGAGTTGCCATCCTTGTTAATACATAAGTTGTGATAAGAACAGTACTACATAAAGGCTTATCTAAAAAATGACGTTCCTTAAGAATAATATTGTAAAGCGCCCGGTTGCTTTCCTTCATTTTATAAAATTCAAAATCACGAGAAAGAAAAGTGTCAGGAAATGTTTAATATGGTGGATATTATTCACAAAAGTTTTCGAGATTCTTCTTTCTAAGGCACGTATCCAAGTAGTTAACTAGCTCATCCATGGTATTGGTATTAGAATATGGGTCGAAAGTGATTAGATGGATACAAGCAATGTTTTGGTTGAGCATAGCCTTCTGAGGAAGTCGTATACCACTAAGATATGTGCATTCTTCACTATCCTTAACTGATTAATCTCTCCATGAAGCCCTATTAATTTTTCATTCTTGAAGAAGTATGGCTTGCTTTCCTTTCTTATATCATAAAATTTAAGAGGTTTATAATATATTCGCTGGTCAAAAATTCAATCTTTATGAATTACCTCTTCTGCAATACTACAATGTTTTTTAAGCAAATTCAGCAGCAGTGTCAAGTTATGAATTTGCATGCATGACCAAATTCCCACAAGTGCACCCATCAAAGTCCATTGTACCGAGTACTTATTGAAACATTATGTCTCCATGGCTTATTATCCATAAGACAATTACATACACAAACGTGTATATTCATAATTAAAAAGTATTTGTCTCTTGTAGACTTAGTATCTTACTAGATTTTGAAAGAGACGGTCCAACCCCGAGCGAAAAATGATATCATATCGAAATTTACCATGAAAAGGAATGAAATTTCCTTGTTTGATTTCTTTTTCTATCCTCGATGAAGCAAAACATCATTGACATCTAACAACACAATATGACCATGGGTAACAAGGGGTAGCATTGCCTCTCGAATGCTTTGCAACTCTCCTTGTTTGTTCTGACATGTGGCACAAGAAATTTTTGCCAAACCCCTCTTTTACCTCATGCCAATACTGAAAATCCATGTTCTCAACTGTTTCATTACATTTGCAAAATGATAGTTAGTTGGCCTTATAAATGTCAAGGTATATTATTTGTCTTGTTAATGTGTGACCCATGTTTGAATTAAAAACTTCTTTAATCTTTGAGAATTTATTTTTTGTACAAATATAAATGAAATTTAAAAATGCCTTATGTTACACTCATTTACAAGTATTCGTCACTCTAACAATTCATTAACAATTCTTCTTTGCTGTTACCTTCTGAGTGAGGCGAAAAAGGTTTTAGCCGCTTGGAAGATCTTTCAACATCTTTCATATCTTCTGTTGATGTTTCCATGGTCAATGGAGTATGTGAATGTTCTGTACTTCTCAAGATAATTTTTGGTCTAATATTTGATTGAAGATCATCCTCAGACTTCGACATTGAACCAGATTCTTCTTCAGAACTATCGCACTTCTCAGGAGGGAACTTTCCCAAATACTCCTATATGGGTTTGTTGGGGTAGTCAGTTGAGAACCTCTCTATCCACTTGTTCAGGTCCTCAACCATGATCTTATCCTTTTGAACAGCAAACACACATGTATCCCGAAGGTAACACTCCTTCAAGATGGATCCCCTAGTGCAGTAGTCAAAAACCCATGCATCACTGTGAGGACCTTTGATTAAGTTGACGATGCTCCATGCAACCTAACTTGTAATGTTTGGATAACGTACATTGCCGAATACGTCCCTCTCAGCTATCGGTGTATCAGATGGAGGTTCAGGCCCGTTGGAGTGCAAACAGATGCCTGGCCAGTCATTTGGAAGTTTGAAATTGTTTGGCACATTTTTAACAACCAAGTGAACAACCATATTAATGCACTTAGGATCAGCATCGTTCATATAAAATCCTGTCTAACAATGTTTATTCTTCTTGGCAAAGACGAAGGCAAAAGTATCGGTGATATGAGCCAAAATCAAGAAATAAATACCTGAAAACGTAGGTAGTGCAAGTTAAAGTGCAATATTAAATACATTCTCTGTACATGCTTGCATGGCTAAGTTTATCCACCAAATCCTCTAGTGCCCTATCTATTAAAGGATTTTTTGACACCCGTCGATCCATCATGAACAATTGAAATGATTTCCTATAAGCAGTGATGTTACCCCATAAAGTCTCCGAATCTGACAACAAACATCTGTTGGGCTTGTCGTGATTCATAGCATCATTCTTTATAAGGTTCAACTCGGTTCTCTGTTGCTGAAGGACTACCATAAGAGAAGGCGTCATCACAATATTCTCCTTTTTGGCGTTGGCATGCAATAGATTCTTGCCCAGATCTTCCGATTAGTTCACCCATTGAACAAGCATATTATCGTCTATCACATGCAAATATTTGCTGACCTCTTCGTATGTTGAAGCCGAGGTCCAACCTAGTTTGTGACAATGTATCCCCAACCACTCCTTGAAGTGCCTGATCGTCTTCAACTCCATTGCCTTGACATGAAAAGGAGAGGTGGGGCTGCTGTTATTAATATGTAGTTTGTCATCAATCACCAAATCAGCTAAGACATTCATCTCCTCCATCGTTATTCTATTTAAAGGCTTCAACCATGTGAACTTGAAATTGTTGTTTACATCCTTTATAAATTAAACAGACTTAGACTTCAGCGTGTTACTAGGTTTCTTTACAGCTCCCCTTCACTTGTCTATTTCTTTTTTAGTGTTCCTTTTGCAAACGATTCCATAATCCCCAACCATTTGGCAAAGATCTTATCCTCGAGACAAGAAATCAACATCATCAAAAAGGATGTTTCCTTCCCGCCCACCTAGGCAAAATCAACTGCTGCAATTTCTTCAGCTCTCTGCAAAAAAAAAAAGAGACAAATTAATATACTAGCGAGATAAATCCCGCCAAGACAATTTACTTACACGGTATTTCGGACATTATTCTCTTCCTGTAGTAGCTCTTTCTAGTCACCCAAGAGTTTCCCACATGAATTGCATGTGTTTGAACTTCTCCCATATTTTGCTATTGTAGTGGTTGGTGTTAGTAATGTCTCATTCCGTTAGTAACTTATAATACTGCTCGATTGTGAGATTCGGCTTAGCTAAAAATGCCGATCTTTTTGTTAGCTTCTCACAGGTATGTTCAAAAAGTTTTGTTACCATCGTTTCTTTATTGTGTTCATTGAGAAATCGTTGGGCTGCCGTTATTGTGTGCTAGTCACTAATAATGTAATACCTAATTGATTTTTTATTCTCCATATGAATATTCGTGATTTGTTTTGCTGTTGTCACCCATACTTTCTTAGTGCCTTTCTTTCTTTCATAGTATAAGCACAAAACAACATTATGTGGAATGGTGTAAGAATTGTCTTCCTTTATCTTCTCCATGAGCTCAGTTACATATTCCTGGTTGAGTGGCCTGTAATTGAAGTTTGGGTTGATGCTGCAATACTTAACCCTACACTCGTAAATCCTATCATTCAACATCATTTCCTTGTGGCTTATTGCAGCATGGGATGCCACATGTGCAGTTGACAAAATAATAAATGATTTTCTTCTGCAATTTGAATTAACATGTGTGATCCCCCTGTAGCTATTCTAATGTTCTCGGCACACTCTTTCAGCTTCCGAAACAAATTAAATGCGATTTGTAAAGAACCTGGGCCCAAGCCACCCTCTCAATCTCCCTAATGATGTCGTTGTGTTCTTCTTCAATAAGAAGAGGAACGATTGCTCCACTTGTGGATGTTCTGTATTGTGAAGCAATATCTGCTGAGAATACACTTACTCGATGAGTATGGAGATCTTTGAAGTAGACATCTAATTGGATCCCCTCCATAGATGGCTTTCATTGAGTTGAAAAAGAACTCCACGGTCAACATCATTAGTGAACACGTGAACGTCATTATCCACAAGTCGATAAAACCACCCGAGATCTTTGTCATAACTAGCGACCTCTGGATCCGAGGACGTGACATTGGATGGAACAAGGCATATGTGTCGAGCATCGTCCAATTTGGGTTTGCAACCTACTTTCGGGTGCTTGACTAGTAAATCTAGTTTCCATTGTTTTGCTTGTCCACACGATGTGACAAAGGTTAGTTTAACAGCAACCATGGTTGCTCCAATGCGCTTCCATTTATTTTGAAATATGGCCAAGTTGATTCAAAAATCCCCCTGCCCATCTCATCTCCTCCTCTTGTCTTCAATATCACCTCAATTCCACATCTAAATACAAAAATGATTAGTTCTTCAAGCACATATCCGAGTATAAAAGATTTTATTTTAATTCTTACCTAGAATTTGACGACGACTCCATACTAATAACTGAATCTCCTTATTTGATCAAATCATCCTTGTTAACATCAAAACTTTCCTGTGTACAAAAATCATTGTTCACAGCGCAAGAAAAGCTTTGCTAGTTAAAGTGTAGGGATTTCGTCCAATAGAGAGCTCTATATATATACTTATCTCATCTCTCATGGATAGGATTTTGCTTTGGCCATTGCCATGTATAAACATTCACAATACACCATAAATATGCACTTGCATTACTATATGAATACAAAGAGATAGCAAGTGTGGAGACTTACTTCTCTCCCAAAGATACTCTCTCTCTCATGCATTGCTCTCCATAGCCTTCATAGTCTCTCTCTCTTCCTTCCCCTCACTTGCCCTAACTTGCCCCTAACCGAATCATGTCCTCTTCCAACCGTCATAATTGTCTGCTTCCTGCAACTATAGGATCCTTCCTACCCTGTAGGATTTATATTACTGCCATAGGATTTTTCCTGTACACATATTTCCTACTACTACTTTCCTACAAGTTATTCCTCCACTTCAGGAAAGTCCTATGTATGCAGTTCCTACATGCTATATTTTTGGCCTCTAATTATTTTTTTGCTCTTATCCTTCTGCACAATAATACACTATAAATACAATTAATATAAAACGCACACACACTTGTATAAAATCGAATATACAAAATTATACATTGATAAATTCATATACACCCTTCTTTGTCTCAGAGAGAAGTGAATGGGATTAACTGTCCAAAGCTCACATTTGTGCTAGTGAAAAAAAACTGATAACATTTGGTTTTAGAACCACCACAAATGTGAGCTTTAGACAGTTTCATATGGTTTACTGGCTTTTACTCAAAATATTATGATAAGATGATAAAAGTAAATAAAATAGATAAGCAACTTAATATATACTAATATACATATATTTTCACATGGAAGGGGTGGCGGATTAATCTTGCCACCCCTTCTATGTCTCCTGAAAGGGTGGGCGGGATTAATCTGCCACCCTTCTCAATCCCCTGAATGGGTGTGTAGGATTAATCTCACTACCCTTCTTGGTCTCAAAGAGAACTGAGCGGGATTTATTTGGCCCACCCCTTCAGGTGATCAAGAAGGGTGACGGGATTAATCTCGCCCACCATGGAAAAGATGGTGGATTAATCTCACCACCCTTCTCAGTCCCCTGAACTGGTGTGTAGTAACCCTTCTCCGTCTCAGATAAAAGTGGTCGGGATTTGATTTGGCTCACCAATTCAGGAGACAGAGAAGGGTGGGGGGATTAATCCCGCCACCTCTTCCATGCTTGGTGAGCAGGATTAATCCCGCCCATGACACTCTCATATGGATAATGGCGGTTGGCAGGATTAATCCCCCCCACACTCATTGAGACATAAAAGGTGGCGGGATTAATCCTGCCACCCCTTTCATGGTCTATGAACGAAATTAATCCTCCCACCACTTTCACGCCTCCTCGGACGATTGGTGGGATTAATCCCGTAACCAGGCATGGAAGGGTCAGCAAAATTAATCCCGCCACCAGGCATGGAAGGGTCAGCAAAATTAATCCCGCCAGCCTACATGCAAGCCATGGGTGGGCGGTGGGATTAATCCCACCGCCCATGAGGTTAACTAAAGAGCTTGCGTGAAGGATGGCGGGATTAATCCACTGGCCCTTTCATAAATCCCACACACACACAAATAAATATATGCATAATATGTATATACAGAAATGTGCGAGAGATGAACAAACACATATATATGTATATGTATATACAGGAGTGTGCGTGTGTGTGTTAGAGATAGATAAATTAATAAATTTATACAGATACACACACACACACACACACACACACCACACACACACACATATATATATATATATGTACATATGTGTGTGTGTGTGTGTGTGTAGGAGTGTGCCTGTGTGTGCGAGAGATAAAAAAAAAAATTATATAGATAAACACACACACACACACACACACACACACACACACACACACACACACACATATATATATATATATATGTAAATACATATATATGTATATGTGTATGTATATAGGAGTGTTTGTGTGTGCGAAAATAAATAAATTTTATTATTAAGTTACACACACATATAAATGTATATGTAAATACAGATAAATAAATATACACTTCAAGATTCTTCTTTCTGAGGCACGTCTCCAATTAATTCACTAGCTCATCCATGGTATTAATATAAGAATATGGGTCGAAAGTGATTGGATGAATACAAGCAATGTTTTGGTTGAGCATAGCCTTTTGAGAAGAGTTGTTAACCACTAAGATATATGCGTTCTTCATTATTCTTAATTGATTGATCTCCCAATGAAGCCCAATTAATCTTTCATTCTTGAAGAAGTATGGCTTGCTTTCTTTTTTATATCGTAAAATTCAAGAAGTTTATAATATATTTGCTGATCAAAAGTTCAATATTTACGAATCACCTCTTTTGCAATACTACAATGTTTGTTAAACAAAATTCAGCAATAATGTCAAGTTGTGAAACTGCATGTATAACTAATCTCCACAAGTGCATCCATCTCCTTAAATGCACCCATCTCTTTAAGCTTTTGAAAGAGACGGTCTAACCTCGAACAAAAAATGATATCATGTCGAAATTTACCATGACAACCAATGAAAATTCTCTATTTGATTTCTCTTTTCTTGTCTTTAGGCCTTTATTGATGAAGCAGAACGCCATTGACATTCAGTAACACAATATGGCCATAAGTAACAAGGGGCAACGTTGCCTCTTAAATGGTTTGTAACTCACTTGTTTGGTCCTTTTCACATTCATCTTTTGACACTATATTGTTGTTGATCTCTTTATCATTTACTTGTACATCATCCTTACAGATTTAGATATTGTTAGGAATTCGTTTAGGAACTAAAGGCAATAAAAATGGTGATACAGAGACTGAAAGAGTTAAAGATGGTAGTTTAATAACTTACAAAGGATGTGGACAATGTGAGAAAGAAGAACACATGGTTGAAGCCTCTGAACGGAACAATAGTGGAGAAGATTGATGTGTTAGTTGATTTTGATTCCTGATGATGCTAATTTCTTTTCATTGTTGTTCCATTTAGAAGCTTCAACCATGTGTTCTTCTTTCTTGCATTGTTGACATCCTTCGCAAGTTGAACAGACTTACTAGCCTTGAGTGTCTTACTAGGTTTCTTTGTAGACTTCTCTAAAGGGCTCCTCTTCACCTATCTACTTCTTCTTTAGTGTTCATTTTGTAAAAGATTCCATGTTCCCACCAAGACCTTTAAGAAATTAGCATCATCATGAAGGATGTTTCTTTTCTACCCACTTGTTCAAAATCAACTGCTGCAATTTTTCGGCTTTTGCACATAAATTAATTAGAAGATTATTATTCAGGTGGGATAAATTCCGCCAAGAAATTTTCTTCTCCGATATTATAATGTAGTACTTTATTGGTTTTTTACATTCCATCTGGATCTTCGCGATTTGTTTTAGTGTTGTCATGAGCTCAGCTACACGTTCCTGGTTGAGTGGCCTATAGTTGAAGTGGTTATTGTTGCAATACTTAACCCTACACTCGTAAATCCTGTCATCCAATATCATTTTTTTATGGCTTATTGTAGCATGGGATGGCAATGGTGTAGCTGACAGAACAACATAAAACTTTCTTTTATGGTCATAATCAAGATATGTGATTCCCGACTACAGTTGTTCTAATGTTTTTGACACATTCTTCTTCCGATTGGTTTACACATTGAACAAACATATCATTACAATAACGTTCAATTTGCTTGGGAATCTTCAGAGGCTGCCTTTGAAGATTCCCAAACAAATTGAACGTTATTAGTAAA
The DNA here is from genome assembly GCA_003024785.1 of Selaginella tamariscina. Taxonomy (NCBI): domain Eukaryota; kingdom Viridiplantae; phylum Streptophyta; class Lycopodiopsida; order Selaginellales; family Selaginellaceae; genus Selaginella; species Selaginella tamariscina. The sequence goes on from PUQB01000294.1 coordinate 200,803, forward strand.
GAACTTAGGACCGAGCTACCCTCTTAATCTCCCTAATAATACTGTTGTGTTCTTCTTTAATAAGAGTTAAGACGATTGCTTCATTCGTGAATCTTTTGCAATGTGAAGAAATATCTATTATGAATACATCTACTCGATGGGTATTCAGATCCTTAAAGAAGACATTTAGCCGAATCCTCTTCATATATGGGTTTTCGTTTAATTGAAGAAAAATTCCACGATTAACATCATTAGTGAAAACGTGAACGTCGTAACTAACAAGCCGACAACCACCCAAGGTTCAAGTCCTCTAGATCTGAGAATGTTATATTAGATGAAACAAGATATATATTTTGAGCATCATTCAATCTTGGTTCGTAACCTACCCTCGAGTGCTTGACTATTAAATCTACTTTTCTTTATTTTGTTTCTATGTGATGTGACATAGATTAATTTGACATCAATTATGGTTGATCCAATGCACTTCCTATTTATTGTGAAATATGGCCAAGTCAATTCCAGAATCCCCTACCCATCTCATCTCCTCCTATTGTCTTTAATGTCACCTCAATGCCACATGAATATAAAAATCATAAGTTCTCATAAACACTACAGGGTCTATAAATATTTTTCTCTGAAGTGGTCAAACTAATTACATGGCGAGATTAATCCTGCCAGGCCTAATTAGAAGAGTAATCATCTTGGTGGGATTAATCTCGCTAGGCCCGAAAAGTGGAGGAATTATAATATACAAATAAACATGTACATATAAGTAAAGGTGGTGTGTGAGAGAGAGATAAAAAAAAAACTTATATATTGGTACATTCACATACACCCTTCATCGTCTCAAAGAGAAGTGGGTGGAATTAAGTGTCCAATTTTATGATAGTGCAAAAAACACACATCATTCAGTTCTAGCACTACCACAAATGTGAGTTTTGGATAGTTTTAGGGTTTATTGGTTTTCACTCAAAATATTATAATAAAATTATAGAAGTAATAAGAGGAGATAAAGAACTTATATATACTAATACACAGGTACATTCACATACAGAGTGGCAGGATTAATCTTGCCCACCATTTCTAAAAGGCAGGGAAGGGGCAGGATAAATCCTCCTTGAATTTATGTGTGTGAGAAAGATTGTAATATACAAATACATACATATATATAAATACATGTGTGTGAGAGAGAGATAAATGAATTAGAATATACAAATATACATGTACATATAAATACAGGTGTGTGTGTGAAAGAGAAATAAAGAACTTATATATACTTATACACATGTACATTCACATACAGGGTGGCGGGATTAATCCCGCCACCCTTTTCCATCTCGGAAAGAAGTTGGCAGGATTAATCTTGCCCACCATTCTAGGAGGCAAGGAAGGGGTGGCGGGATTAATCTCGCCACCACAACCATGCCTCCTAGAATGTGTGTGTGTGAAAGAGAGAGATCAAAAAATTATATGTATAGATACACATGCACATATAAATACATGTGTGAGTGAGAAAGAGATAAAGAACTTATATATATTAATATATAGGTACATTCACATATAGTGTGGCGAGATTAATCTCGCCACCCTTCTCCATCTCAAGAGTAGGGGTGGTAGGATTAATCCAACCACCTTCTAAAAGGTAGGGAAGGGGTGGCGAGACTAATCCGGCCACCCTTCTAGGAGGCAGGGAAGGGGGTGGTGGGATTAATTCGGCCACCCTTCTTTGTCTTAAAGAGTGGTGGGCGGGATTAATCTCGCTACCACTTCCTTGCCTCAAGCATTGTGTGTGTGTGACAAAAAGAGAAATATAAAGAATTTATAAAATACAAATAAACATGTATATATACATACAACTGTGTGTGTGAGAGATAGAGAGATAAAGAAATTACATATATACAAATACACACATACATATACATTCAAGAGTGTGTCTTTGAGAGAGAGATAAAGTAATTATATATATACAAATACATAGGTACATACATATAGTTTGTGTGTGTGTGTAAAAAATAAATAAATACCCCACCCCTTCTAGGAGGTAGGGAAGGGGTGGCGAGATTAATCCGGTCACCCTTCTAGAAGGGGTGCGAGATTAATTTGGCCACCCTTCTAGGAGGCAAAGAAGGGTGGCGGGATTAATCTTGCCACCCCTTCCATGCCTCAAGCATGTGTGCCACTATGCGTAGTGTTGTTGCCCTCTTGTTCGTATAGTGTTGAGCTGGGAGCGAAGCAAGAGTAGAGTAATTGAGAGAGATGGGAGACAAAAGGAATCTAAAGATATACATATATTATCCGAATACAAATGTGGCCCCAGAGACGGTGGAGCAAGATATAAAGGAGAAGATTGACTAGAAGAACCCTGACCCACTACCAACCTTCCTACTTATATAGTGGGTCAGCCAATACTAGACCGTAGTTCCATGTGATACTCTCTCACTAGTCTACTTCCATGTGACAAAGTCTTGCATGTAGCATTTATGTGCTTCCCTCACACATGTTGTCTCGAGTACCTTGGTAGTTGATCCAGACGATCGATTTATGCTTAGGTTAAGCGTCAATTGACAGCTGTTGTTGTTGATCAGTACATGCTATACCTTCCTCGCTTGACCCTATGTCCCATCGCTCATTTGTGCCACAACCCACTGACAACCAATAGCAAATGTAACAAGTAGAGTGAAAAGAAGAAACAAAGAAGCGCAAGAACAATGGCGTCTACAATACGTGCAAGAAGCATGGGCATTATGCTCGAGATTGTCCTATGAAGAAGCTAAGCGAGCAAAGAAATTTGGAAGGCCAAGCAAGTGGCTAATTTTGCTCGAGCAGATCAAGATGTTTCAAGTTGTGACAATTTGTTCATGACTTCTAGCATTAATCTTCAAGCTCTTGCAATTAGCAGCAACGAGCTCGAATTTCTTGATAGGCATGAAATGGTTTGGCTTAATAGTGGAGCCAACCAGCATATGACAAAAAATGTTCTGCCAATTGGATCATCCTCTAGAAGGCAAGTGGATCTTTCTTGGCAACAATTACTCAATGTATATGTATTTGTGTATTTGTATATATGTAATTTCTTTCTTTCTCTCTCACACACAACTGTATGTATATATATATGCTTATTTGTATTTTATAAGTTCTTTATATTTCTCTTTTTGTCACACAAACTCCTACCCACCTGTACACGGCCCTCGCAGCATCCGAAGTAGAGGCCATCACAACACCTTTTAGTGCTCCCAAGGTAAAGGCCGGCTCACTAGTGCGGACCTCTGGACTGGATGCTAGTAACAATGTCTTGGCGACAACCAAGGCTTTGTAAGTCACCCCACATTTGACTTGTGGAGTCCCCAATGACCATTTGTGGGACAATGGAGGATATTAATTACACACAGATGGAGTTCACTGTACCAAGAGAGTTGTGCCCAAAGGAGAGACTAGAGAGTCGGATTAATTTGTTTTAAACAAATAAGATCAGCGAGTACCAGCTGCTAAGAGGATGCATCGAGAGAGGTCTGCATCAATGGAGGCAGAGAGGCACCTCAATTGCCATAGTTGGGCCCCTGCCTCGCCTATCCATGGAGTACCACCCTCAACAAGAATGGTGGCGTTTGAGAAGTGGAGCCTAGACTTTGTGAGTCCAATCAACCCCAGACCCAGGCGACACACTTCATGTACGTTATGGTGGAAATAGGACTATGCCACAAAGGGTAGAGCGAAGGCACTCAGGAAGCAATGGCAGGGAAGACAATGAGGTTTATTTATACAAACATCTTGATAAGTTCAGTTGCTCACTAGAGCTAGTATCAGACCAAGGAGCCACTTCATCAATGAGACTATCCGAGGAAATTAGTCTGCACGTTTGTTCATTAAGCATTGCATGTCAACAACCTACTACCCATAGGGGAACAGACAAGCCAAATCCACAAAAAGATATTGGTCCCCATCTTGAGGAAGCTCTACCACAGTGAACCTAGGCGATGAGAGGAGATGCTACCATCCGTGTTACGAGCATAACGATAACATTCAAAACCACAACGGGAGCAACACTCTTCTATTTGGCCTATGGCATGGAGGCCATCATGCCATGGGAATTTACCATACCTAGCTTACAAACAAGCCTAGACCATAGGATCACGGATGAACCAGTGGTTACATAGAGAAGATTGGAGCAACTAGAATAGCTGAACAAGGATTGATTCCTTGCACAGCTGCTGAGAGAGAACTGCCAATAGTAAACCAAACGAGCAAAAAACATGAAAAAAACTTTGGGAGTACGAGGACAGTCTGACTACTCCCCAACATCAGAATGATTAAATGGACCAAGCGTAACAAGTCAATACTCATCCAACATATCCATGTACCATACGAGGGCCAGGAGTGGATCATAGAGCTTGTGGCACCTAAGTTATCCAAATTTAAGGAATTCATCGACCGACCTGACATTCGACGAGTTCGGAAATAGATGCGGCTTCTCGGGCTCTACGATGTCCCATAGGCAGAAGTGGAGAGGCCAAAATTTGTTGAGCAAGCTTGCCAATTCATCCAAACGACACAGCTAGAGACTAAGAAGACCAAGCAAGTAGACATTTAGTTCCGGTTGGGCGGCTCGGCATACTTCTACATCAACCTAAATTAGCTGGTAGCCATGTTCGGACTACCGAAGAACAGCATACCCCTGGAAGAGCTACTGGACCCCGAATGGTTCCACACCAACTGAGATGAGATAGCATTGTTCAGGCTCACCATACAGGAAGGGTGGATGTGGATGAGTTCCTGGAGCTCACGGCCTTCATGTTCACCAAAAGAATGGAGAGGCGTGTCGCCACTCGACTGGTGAACTCCCTATGCAGTGCCTGAGAAGGAGTCTTCGTGGACTGGGTAGATTACCTCAGGCATTACATGATCTTGGCCCTGACCCGAGCATCAACAGGATCTGAAAGGGGTCAGGACGAAGGCTCACCACGGCTGGCCACCTCAACATAATGCTCTCCTAGATCATCAACCAAGTCCCAACTCCCCTGCCAATGCAACTCCGATCGGACACCACCAGGGAGTCAGAGTGAAGAGAGCAAGTAGGCACCAGCCGAGCCGATAAAGGGAAGCAGCTGGCCACATTGGAGTCATCTGAAAATGGGCAAGAGAAGACTCCCCACCAGAATAGGCCCGAGGAAGGAGATTGTGGGGAAAGGAATGGAGGCTCCCAGCCAAGGGGTCGATACTGGCAGTTCCTCTACTGGAAGGCCCTCGAATACCACAACACCCAGCACAAGGACTGTAGGTTGTGGGGGACACCCAACTTGCCCATCACAAGTAGCCAACCCATGCGGCAAAGAGGTGGACACAGGTAATATGTTGGACGAGACTTACCGGCACTACTATGCCAATGGGCAATGGGCCACCCCGGCTCATCTCAAACTAGCCAATGCCTTCAATTTGATTAGGAAGGTAGTGGCAATGTACAATGACCTAGGCCTCCCCAAAGTATCCACGAACAACAATGCTATAGTAAAAAAACGCTCACGGACCACTTCCAGACTACTCAAAAGGAAGCCAAGGGGTATGTAGAACAACTTCTCCAGGGAGTCCAACTATGGGAGATTGCAGAGGCCAAGAGGAAGCAAGTAGAAGAGGAGTGCCAATAGTTAGCCCATAGCTTGGACCAACTGTAGGGCAAGTACGATGGCCTCCAATAGCTCCATGATCAACTTGAACATGATCATGAGTGGGCCATAGCGGAGAGGGAACAGCAAGCCTTTGAGCATGGCACCAAGCTCAAGCGATGGGAGGTGGAGCTCACGAAGGCCCAACAAGAGTTGCAGTGGCCAAGGAAGAACTGCATTGGCACACCAGACAGATCACAGAAGTCAAAGCCACTCTCGCGTCCTCCCCAGCAAAGCCCACGCGAGAGGCATAATGGGCAATAGTCCCACTCTAGTCGAGCGAGGAATGCAGACATGTCAAGGCCCTCAAGACCCACCATGGACCACCATGGAATTAAAGGTACACACCCAACTACAGGCTCAACTCCTCGCAGTTAGGGAACATGAGTTACAACACTCGCAAGAGCGGACATGGAAGTTGGAGGTCCAGCTTAAGCAAATCCATGAGCAGTAGGGGTTTGAGGCAAGGCTATAGAGGGTGACCACGCTATGGGATGCGACCATCACAACCCTCAAGCTGAAACTAGAGAGCGAGATCACCATATACCACCAGCACTATGGGGTTGATGGTTAAGGGCATGGCCCAAGGACGTGCCAATGAATAAGTCTGGCATGGTTGACAATAAGTTGACCACCATCAAACCGCTAGCCAGTGCGAACAAGCGATGGGATAGAGCGGTCAAGTGGGGAAGGTACAATGACAATTGTTAGGCGGCGCTTAACCCAGGGATAGATTGATCGTCCATATCAGCTACCAAGGTACTTGGACATCACATGTGAGAGAGCCACATAAATGCTATAGGGGAGTGTTAGAATTCATGTTGATAGAGGCTAATAAATAGGTGCCACATCTACCAAGAAATTCTGTATTTAGCTAAGTTCTTTTGTTAAGCCATATATGTTGTGTTTTGGAGTTCACGACTCTTATTATCTTTCTCCTTGTTTTCATAGGGAGTGCTTTAGTGTGAAGTTAAATTGGAGCCATTCAAGGTCATCCAAATTGGTCCACTACATTGGCGTAGATGTTGAAAAGTGCCTTGGCTTGCTTATTGTCATGAATTTTAGTAGCAATGACATATGGCCTTGAAAGTAAATTGCTATCAGATCGATGCCCTAGTTCAATTATGATTTAATAGCACCAAGATCAACAAGCTACATAATATTGACCATCGAAGTCGAAGCATTACAACTTAGACAATAATGATGAAGCATATATAGCTACTCATGTACCATACAATATTGAATTGCAGAATAAACTAGAGTACAATAAAGTAAAATAAACTATAATCATATGGAAATAATTTGGTGTGAAAGCATTGATATGAATAGTAGATTGCTAACGGATTGATGAGTTATTAAAATTTAGTTTACTGAGCTACATGATTAACATGCTTTCACAATCTATACATTGGTGAACAAATGATGACTGCATTTGAAATTTAAACAAACATAGATATAACAAGTAAGACAAAAAAAATTGTATAGCAAACAAAAAATTGTATATAAGAAATGACAAACACCGTAGTAGGTTTTTTATTCAATGCCTTATTTGTCAACGACATCTTGCAAATTGTAATAATTGGCAACGCACATCACTTTTACATGGTAAGATTGAATTCATTCTATTGCAATCGACATGCTATTATTTAAAATGCAATTATGTATTATTTAAATTGAGACTCTTATCACATTTCATTGCCCTTACAAAATATGAACTTCAAATATTCTATTGCATATAGAATAGAATATTCTTGATGTTTATGCAGGGATGAGACTCATCTTGTAAAAAAGAAATATTCCTTATGAATATTCTATTTGTAAAGGATAGAATATTGTAAATACTTACATGCATTAATAGTCTTGTTTAACATATAAAAAAACAACCTTAACATTAAATTGTACAACTCTAACGATATTTTAACGAGAACATTCTCGTTATGTATTCCTTAGTTGTTATCACTTGAAGAGTGTTTGATTAAAACAGCATTGTTTATTTTTGATTTGACGAGATTAGTCTTGTTCAACATATGAATGAATAGTTACAATAAACATACCATAAACAAACTGATGTGTATATATTTACTTTTTTCTAAATACTAAACAATGTTAATAAACCATGAGAAATAATTAAGCCACAAATTATAAAAACAAACACAAAAACATGACAATAACCACAAAACTAAATGAGACCAGCACTAATGCAAAGGAATTGGACCTAGTGTAAGTTAACTCATTTTTACAAAAATTAAGCCTCCATCCTTTATAAGTATGAAAAACATAAAAACTAAGGTTCAACATTTTTCAACGTGTGACTTCGAACTCAAACTCAAAATTGAGCGGACCTTTGGTTAATTCATGAGAGGTACATCTATATAAGATTGTATATACAATACTTTTACACAGTTTTGTGAACCTTCAAAAGCTTTTATATAAACATAGACACACATAGACTATAGACACACATAAACTGCAACATGGCTTTAGTTAAGTCAATTCTTGTGGTTAAAGAATTTAAAGAAATTAAGTCATAAAACATTTTAAATAAGCATGTTTTCTTATTTGATGTGAAAGTAACCCTATCGCAATAATTAAGAATGCATATTTAGATGTTAAACTTTTATGCACGAATCATTGTTACGCAGGTTTATACTTTAATTATTTTTTGTCAAAAACTAACCGTCGATGGCGAATATATTTGTAAAATACATATAGTACTATAACATAACTTATCAAAGACGTCGTAAACATATCTCTTGACGCCGAGGAGGACCCTTGTACTTCAAATTATACGGAACGGCGTTTAAGGGTTACTTGGTGAGTTTTACAAATTAAAACAAGAATTATTGAGATTTACACCTTCTCTAAACCCACTACACATAACAAACCATGCCCACATTCAGCATGGTCTCATGAGGTATATGATATATGACACTAGAATCTCTACATATCTTCCTCAAGAAATCAATATCAGATCTATTGCAATCCTCTTCATCAAACTCGATCCTTTCCTCGCCCTCACGACTGTGTTGCCCAATATATGAACAACTCCTGTCTCCTTGGAATCCAACAGAAACTTCAGTTGATCCTCCACCACATTCCACCGTACCTGCTAATGAAAACAATGTTGCTCAAGTGTGTGTGTGTGTGTGTGGTGTGAGTGAGTGAGAGAGAGAGAGAACTGTATCATGACAGATAAATATAAAAGACGTATGTGTGTGTACGTGCACATACAAGGCAGAAAAGACACTGCATGTCTGTTTGTGTGCGTGCTGTGTGTACATACCCGGAAATCACGACTTCTACGTATCTCGGCATCATCTGAACATGTCCCTGGACCATAACTAGAAGTGGCAGACTGCAAACTACCGCTGGTACTGCCGCCCCAACCACCAACCACGGTTTCCAGTTGGTATGCAACATCCCCAGCCAATGTCCGCTCTGAGGAGATGGACTCTGCAATTGAATCATTCCTTATGAATATTGCCAGTGTTTTGATTAACAGCTCTTCGAAGTCTTCATCTTTTTTGTGAACATCCCTATATCCGTATCTAACTGCACACACCTGTCATTGTAAACTAGTATATATATATACACGTGCTTGTACATGGCATTTTTTTACCTGTACATCCAGTAGTCTTGTGGTCCGATCCGTCGAAAGAGGAACCTTTCATCTTCTGGTACAGTATTCACGGCAAATATTTGACACATACAAAGATAAGCACAGAATGTATTGCAGGGAGATGTGTAACAAAGTGCGAAAACATAGAGGGTACTCCATGCGCAAGCTCTGTATACACAAGTCCGACTCCCGGAACTCGCACAAGCCCAAGGCCAGGTCCGAGTCCGAGTATCCATCCAACTGGGACTTTGTTCTGTACAAGAGCACATCACACACACACACACACAACATACACAGTACACAGTACATATTACACACACACCTGCATTTCGAATTCGTAACGCTTTGCAGTACCATAATGCCAAGAGTAGAAGATGAGTAGGAGAGCTGCAGCAATGGCAAGTGGAACCCATCCTCCCTTTGCAACTTTGAAAAGAACTGCTGAGAAATATATTATTTCCACTGAGCCGAAAACAAGCAGGAATAAAAAGACCAATATAATGTTTGTTTGCCATATGAATAGCATGATTAATGTCATAAGTAGCGTTGTCACAAGCATCACTGTCATCACTGCTATTCCTGCAAAACCAGTGTGTGTCTGTGTCTACGTGCGCGTGCATGGTGTGTGTGTTATCAAGTTCAGACTCAATACTATACTCAGAAGGCAGATACTACTATTAACATTCCACACACACACACATAACTAACCATAGGCGTTGCCTATTTGTGTAGTTTCCCCAAATCCGGCAGTAATGGCCAGACAAAGGAGCATAAGTATCCAGTTAACTTCTGGGACGTATATCTGACCAAGTATACGGTTGGACGTGTGTACAACCTTAACCCTTGGAAAACATCCAAGTGCAACGGACTGCTTCACAATAGAGAATGTTGCAGATATGGTGGCCTGACTAGCAACTATAGCGGCGATAGTCGCAATCGCAAACATTGGCCAATATACGGGATCTATAAAAACATAATAATGTTTATGCAAGTACTTAACTAATTATTTTAAAATTCTTATTAGTAATATTAAATATAGACTTGCTTGGAATTGAGTAATAAAATGTCTCAGCAACTTCATCTGGATACTTGAGTAGAAATGCTCCCTGACCAAGATATGCCAGTAACAAACATGGGAATACCAATAAAGTGAAAGCAAGCTGCAATATATACATATATACAATGTTAATCCCTATGTATTTACTATATATACAAAAGCAATTAATATTGTACTTGATACAATATTAATTTATACAGGTTCTACTGTAAAATATTGTCATGCACTCGTAACAAATTATTACCCGTATTGAAACAGTTGAGAAATGGCCCAAGTCAGCAAACAAAGCTTCAGCTCCTGCAGTCATATACAATAAGTATATATTTAATATTCATTTATAATTTTTAAGAGCAATATATAAAATTAAGAATTTATATTACTAAATAAAAATATAAATTTACCTGTGATAGATAGAACTATCCCACCAAGTTTGGACCAGCCTTTAGATTTAGTACGTTTTAAAAATCTAAAACCCGCTAAGGGAGAGAGAGCCTTAAAAACATCTGGTTCATGTACAGCAATGTTGTAAACACCAACGGCTCCGATTGAAAGTAGCCAGATCAAGATCACGGGACCAAACATAAAACCAACTTTGTCCGTCCCAAAATGTTGTAAGCTAAATAATAAAACAAGTATAACTAGTGCAATAACCACCACATGACCTGATAAAAATAATATTAATTCAATCAAACTATATAAATTAATTATATAAAGGTTATGTATTTTAAACCTTGGCGAAAAGATGGATGTGCAACTCTGATGCCACTCACTGATGAAAGAACTGCAGGGGGAAACAACAAATAAAATTATTAATATAGTTGTATTTTAATATTTAAAAATGTTAACAAAAGAATTAACCTGATATTGCGGGTGTCAACACACCGTCTCCAATGACCATGGAAGTACCAAGAAGGACCAGAGAGAAGAGACTTTTGAAGGACCTCGCTCTTTTCCAGCATACTCTTTATTTTGGACGCTCGAGATTTGTCGGGCATAGCTCTCCGTACATACGTTGTCAAATTCTGGTCCGTTGGATGCTGATTTGGGATGGTGTTTACCTTTGCATGCCTGCATATTAATGAATACAATGCAAACGTTCCACCTGAAATTTTAAACATAAATAAATATTAATATGAAACATGGTAGTATTTTTAATTAACTAATCACCTTCTCCGTTGTCATTTGCTCTGAGGACGATGAACACATACTTAACCAATGGAATAAGTGTGACAGAGTAAACGATGAGTGACACCGCACCAAGAATATCCCTCCGATCGGATATTCCATCTGGGAATATACTTGAGAATACGTAAAGTGGGGAAGTTGCAAGGTCTCCATATACAATTCCAAGACTCAGAAACGCCAGCCTAATCGTTACTGCTAATGGGTGCACCTTTAAACAAAATGTTAAGAATACACACACACACATATGTGTAAAATATAAGTTGTATACACACACGTAGCATATGTGTATATGTGCATGTTTCTTTCTATCAAGTATATTTGCTGAGATGATTATATATACATATGTACTAATCTACTGACTTGCAAGTGAACAAACATTTTCTTGCTGTGGTGTAGGTACTCTCTCTCTCTCTCTCTCAATATTTAAAGTTGCGTACCACATTAGAAATCTGCCTCTCTTCTGTTATACACACACACACACACACACACACTGTGCAGGCCCATGTATATCAGTTATAAATATTGGATATTGTAATATAATAAAAATTCATCTTCTCAATAATGATATATGTATATACAAAATCAATTCACAAATCAAAATAAAATTTAAATTAGAATTTTTATTTTTAATTAAAAAATTTTACTTACTTTAAAATTTTCAATTCCTCGAACATGTGTAGCTTCTTCACCCAAAGGCTGGTCCAGACTACGATCCAATTGCCACATCTTCCCTTTGTTTTCACTCATTCATGCTGTTCTTCCTCCATGTCCAATGTGTAATATCTAAATAAAATTGATTTAATAAAGATTTTAAAATAATAAACAAGGTCATCACTATATAGACAAACTTAGAAAGAATAAAAACATATGCTAAGAATCTACTGAGCTACTTAAGTCTATCTTAACATGTTACTAACTTTAGCTTACGCTGCAATTTGGCGCTTGGTTTTAAGTCAACCAATGTGCCAAATCATTTAATTTTTATAAACATAATATTCAATAATAAACAATTAAGCACGTGTACACACCCACGCACATGCATATCCTGACCACATATAATAACATAATGAGATTCCATTGCTTTGGATTTCCATGGTACAAGCACTTCCAAATGGAAAATAGAATCGTTGTAAAAATCAAATTAATAACAGTTATGTTTAATACATAGTATGAATTAAACTAGTTAAACATAAATACAGCTACTATTTATTTAGCAGCTAAACGGCTGTACAAATTCAGGGATACATATACATACATTAAAACATACATAACTATATACTATTCCAATAATATCTTTTAAAATGAGGTATTTTGTGAGTATATTGGATTATCTATTTTGAAGTTTGTAAAGGTATGTCTCTATACGTAACATATATGTTGTATGTATATAAGATATAGAGAAAGAAGAGCATTCAATTATAGATAAGAACAGCTCATTATATTTTTAGCCCACGTGGCATCCTTTAGTACACGTCATTATGTCTCATGCTCAAATATATTTATATATAATAAATCAAATTTAGTTGCCAAATTAAGAATAAACTTAGGTTAAAAATTTAGTCACTAGGTTAAAGGTGATATATAAATATAAGTTATATGTTCTTCTAGTTTTAATAAAATGTTGTATGAATATTCTTTAGTCCTAAACGGAAGTGTACGGAGTTCATGTCCGTACGTGTCATCGATGATAAACCTCTCAAAACCCTTAAGAGCCCTAAACAGGGAGCGAAGAACGATGGCGTTAGGAGCACGGCAATGTGCGCGGCCATACGAATGTCGACAAGGTTGTGCTACGCATTAGGAAGAATCGCTCCTCGAGGCGCATTTGCGGCTGAATCCATGGCTCTTCCCTATTCCACACATCTCAAAACTGCCTGTCCGAGGCTTTCCTTGCAGCGCAGGTAAATCTGTGTGCTTCTTTGTTTTTGTGAGAAAAATGCGCACTTTGAACCTCGTTTTAGGACTTGCATTGCGCCCAGATTCTCCCGGAGCATCAAAAATCGATCTTTTGTCACGGCCGCTTCCATTGTCGAGGCACCTGCATCGTCTGCAACATATGATGCCGGCCAAATACAGGTTTTTCACATCACACACAAGCATATATATATATATATATATAGAGAGAGAGAGAGAGAGAGAGAGAAGAGAGAGAGAGAGAGAGAGAGAGGGAGGAGGGAGGGAGAACAGATAAACGGGCCCTATATAGCATATACACGGACTATATATATGATACATACATATGCCGCATGCATAAACACATATAATTCAAAACAAGAATGCTGACAACACACTGGTTTGAAAGGTACTAGAAGGCCTTGAGCCAGTCCGCAGGCGTCCCGGGATGTACATTGGCAGTACGGGTCCTCGTGGTCTTCACCATTTAGTAAGCAGTAGAGCTTTTATATGTACATAGTATGTGTGTATGCATGTATGTAATTTATATGCATCATCATTAAGCACCAACAAAGAGCTGAGACATGCCGACAGGATATAAAACACATGCTAGAAATGAAACTGATATTTGATATCAGTTTCGGTAAATATATAAAGACAACTCATGCGTATGTAAAGTATAGGTATACGTTGTACACATATCATAAATTTTGTTGAGTTGTGAAAAAATTGTTTATTGATGAATGTATATGTATATGTATATGTGTACATAACTCCTTATGGCTGCTGTCTGGGTTGTGAAGATATATGAAGTTCTGGACAATGCCATTGACGAGGTCCAAGCTGGCTTTGCCACGCATGTCGAGGTTGTGCTTCACCCTGATGGGTCGGCTAGTATTACGGACAATGGTCGCGGGGTAAGTGTTTCTACACCACACCACACGCACGGAGTATTGCTAACATTTTTCCTCTTCTAAATTATGCAGATACCAACTGATATCCATCCCAGCACTGGAAAATCTGCTTTGGAAACTGTTCTTACGGTACTGTGTGTGGAGAGCGATATATGAAATGTATATGTGCGGTGTGTGTGTGGTGAGAGCGATATATGTGCGGCTATATGTGTTTATATGTATGTTTTACATCAGGTGTTGCATGCCGGAGGAAAGTTTGGAGGTGATGAAAGCGGCTATACTGTCTCTGGAGGCCTTCACGGCGTTGGTGTGTCAGTTGTGAATGCTCTATCCAAGGTTTCTAACTAAATTTCACAAATACACACGAGTTTTTTGTGTGTGTACATGTGTGCAATGCTTCTATAAGATAATGAATTCAATTAAACTCCAGATAGCTAGTACTTATGTAGTTTGATACAAACATATTGCACACACACAAGCACACATGCACGCAAATGTAAACGTCAACTAGAATAACAATAGCTTTCTTTCTGTAGAGGTTGGAGGCAACAGTCTGGCGAAATGGTTTAGAGTATCATCAAGTTTTTGAACAGGGAAAGGCAATAGGTGACCTTACAGCTAGAAGTCTACCCAAGGAAGTCTCTAACCGTACCGGAACCTGTATTAAGTTTCTTCCCGATGGTCAAGGTTCGTGCGTGTTTACATTTTATATCGACATATGTGTGCAATTCCGTTACAGTCTTCACGACAACGACTAAGCTTGATTACAAGACAGTATCTGATCGCTTAAGAGAAGTTGCGTTCCTGAACCCAAAGGTACGTGTGCGTGTGCGTGTGCGTGTGCGTATTCATGTTCAGGTATACTTATTCGCAAAACGTCAGGTTACTATCCAACTCAAAGAAGAAGGTGCGAAAGCCACCGAGGACGAGTTCCATTTCCCTGGAGGTCTCGTCCAATACGTAGAATGGCTAAACCAAGACAAGGTTTGAGTTATATAGATTTACACTCGTACACACACATACGCACATACCTGTTATATTTCTGTATATGATGTTTTTCTGGTCATTCGCAGACGAAAATGCATGAAGCTATCTTCTTGCACTCAGAGAAAGACGACATCTCCGTTGACATAGCAATGCAATGGTAATAGTAAAACTTTGCTATATCAATATATCAAAATATAGGTACTAAGTAAATTTATATAACAATACTAAACTAATACTACACTGTATACAAATACATAATCGAAATATAGATACTAAGTAAATTTGTATAATAATACTAAACTAATACTAGACTGTATTCGAAAGATACTAAGTAAATTTATATAACAATACTAAACTAATCTAAACTGTATAATAATACATATGTCTCACACATATTGAAATACTGAACTATATTTTTCTTCTACCACAGGTGTTCTGATGCATATTCGGACACGCTTTTGGGATACGCTAACAGCATACGAACAATAGATGGTGGTACGCATATAGACGGCTTAAAAATGGGGATATCGCGTACGCTTAACTCCCTGGGAAGGAGAAGAAAACTTATCAAAGTGAGTACTATGTATGTGTGCGTGCGTGGGAGCGTGCTGACAGGTTCCTTTTCTATGAGAAGGATAAAGACGATAATCTAGCTGGAGAACATGCTCGAGAAGGACTTACGTGCGTTGTCTCTGTGAAAGTCCCTGAGCCAGAGTTTGAAGGTCAAACGAAGGTTGGTAAATACAGATATGTGTAAATATACATATTTATATACTTGTATCTATATGTGTATATCCTTTATACTATACATTGCTGTATGTTTTCAGACGCGGTTGGGAAACGTGGAAATTCGTAGACTTGTAGAATCTACCATGTTGGACAAGCTATTTGAGTATTTGGAACTGCATCCTCAGACGCTAGATGCCATACTTGCCAAGTGTATGCAGGCTTATAAGGTACTTTCTACACACGCAAACAATACATGTTAAATAATGGTTGTACTTATGTAATGAACGGTTTTCTGTCTCTCTCATCAAATACTTGTGCAGGCAGCTGAGGCCGCCAAAAAAGCTAGAGAAATTGTGAGAAGAAAAAACATCCTGAAAACTTCAACTTTACCTGGAAAACTTGCGGATTGTACGTCTGGAGACCCAAGAATAGCTGGTAAACTTTTTAATTAATATGATGTACGTTATTTTCCATTTACATGTGCTTGATATATCCATAATAGTATGCTGTTACTTTCGGTATTAACGTGAAACTGGCAGAAATCTTCATTGTCGAAGGAGAGTCAGCTGGTGGCAGTGCAAAACAGGGTCGTGATAGGGAGTTTCAGGTTTGCTCATGCGTTTGGTTTATCTCTGCACAAAAACGCACGCACGCACGCACCTATAAACAGCTAAATATATGTACATATATAAGTGCATAACTGATCATTTTCTGGATAGGCTATTCTTCCTCTGAAAGGCAAAATCTTGAACGTAGAAAGGAAGGACGATGCCGCCATTTACAAAAATCAAGAAATACAGGATCTTATAGTAGCTCTGGGACTCGGCACCAAGGTAATCAAAACACACACACACACACACATGCAACTAAAATATGCAGAATTATACATAATTGACATTTATTTAGTATTGATGTATTAATTTTCAGGGAGAGGACTTTAACAAAGACTCTTTACGTTATCATAAGATAATTATACTTACTGATGCTGACGTTGATGGTGCTCACATCAGAACATTACTGCTAACATTTTTCTTCAGATACCAGGTAACATAATTTGGATTATTGTGTGTGTATACTATAATATATTGCGAGGTGTTAATGTGGGTTTTCAGAAAGCACTCTTTGACGAGGGATACATATATGTTGGTGTTCCACCTTTATACAAGGTCTCTCTCTCCTCTACACACACACACACATACATATGCATACATATACAGTGTGTGTGTATATATATATAAATTTATTTATTTATTTATTATGTTTGTGTACTATCTACAGGTTGAGAGAGGGAAGCAAGCTAACTACTGCTACAATGATAGTGAATTACAAGGACTACTCGGTACATTCCCAACAAATGCCTCGTATACTATACAGAGGTTCAAAGGTAATCAAATTGTTAATAACGTTCATGCATATTTAACTGCTTTTTAATTAATCAATAAAAAATGAAGGTTTGGGTGAAATGATGCCTCTTCAATTGTGGGACACTACATTGGATCCGTCGAAGAGAATGCTTAAACGACTTGCAGTTGAGGACGCTGCAGAAGCTAGTATTACATTCTCACGTCTCATGGGTGACAAGGTGAGATATACATATACACCAGCGTGCGTGTGTAGGTGTATGTGTACATGAATTACAATAAACAACAGTGGGCATATCAAAATTCTCAAAATGCAAGTATATATCTCTGTATATGTATGTATACGTACGTATACATACATACATATACAGCGATATATCGTTTTGTTTATATATTTAACTACTTTTCAGGTGGAGCCAAGAAAGGAGTTAATTCTCAAGTCAGCATCCCAGTTTAAACTTGAAAACCTCGACTTTTAATTAGCTGTATAGCATTTACTTCAAGTTTTGTCACAAAGATATCATTAGTCTCGTTTGTGATCATATGTGATTAATTAACTTCTTGTATATCTTCTTAATTATGAATGATGTGTTATTAAAACCATAAACACACACACACACATTTCTAAATATATGATATTACAGTATAAGTACGAATGCTACCCGTAACTACAGATAACCTTATAGCCATAGAGAAATATTGTGTTTGAACTTGCTACTTTGAATTTTTATGTATTAATATTTAAATAAAGAAAGGTCCTATCAGTTTTATTTCAATCAAAGGACCCCATGCAGTTGCATCTGTACAAGCAAAGCATGTATGTATTAGCAATAACCCTAAGTAATTATTATTGTCTATTCCGGACGAATGTGAAATCCGATTAGTCTTTTAATTAAAGGATCCTAAGTAGTAGTTTCTATTGTTTATTCGTGATAATTAAACTTATTACAAATTCTATTGTTTAACCTTTAATATCTTCCAACCTAAAACTTATGAAAATTAACATTCAGGATTAAGATTTAATTTAACGGTTGAGGTTTCAATCTTGATTGAACATTTAAGATTTATAACTTGTTTACTACATTTAATCAGATACTTTTAAAATAGCTTGTTAATTTTTATATTATTGAGTTAGAATTAAGTCATGCGTGAGTTAAAAAAATAAAGATCTTAACTATATAATTGATGATGTTCTAAAGTTTTAAACACACAATATATATATATATATATGGTTGAGATGAGACGTTATTACGAGAAAATGTGTGTGATCCTATCCCGTTGCACAGCACCAACCCTTCCTATCCCATAACACATCATCCGTGTCGTTGTCTTTTTATTATTTATAAAGTTTATTTACTATTCATATATATTGAAAATATATTCTTTAGGGATCATATTATGGGTCTTAATAATATATTAATAGTTGTATAAATCTCTTGGTCTCAAAGTGTGTGTGTATACATTAGCAGTATCGTTTAAAGATATGACTTTCACAAATAAATATATATTTTTATGATATATTAACTTTATTGAAAGCCTTTATAACCTATTATTAGGGTTAATAATATCATGTTATTCTCTTAAATCCCTTTATCTATTCTCATATTTACTTTTGTTTGGTAGATAAGTAAAATGTATAGGTGTATTTAAATTATTCATATATTTTGAAAATTCCTTCTTTACTAATTTTTAATAAATTTTAATTTGAAATAACATAAGCATCGTATTAACAACTAAAATACCTTAAATTTAATATTATACTTTAAAGCTAAATTGCATATATGCATTAGTTCAGATTAATTAGTGTATTGTATAAGTTATTCCTTTGCTTGAGTCTTAAGATTTATAACAATATATATATATATATATATATATATATATATATATATATATATATTATATTATTAACTATTTTATGTTTATTGAATATATTTTGAAAATAATTTCTTATTTTTACTTTAACTATCTATTAATGCATTCCGTTATTTGATATTTTCTCTTGTATTTATAACTAAAATGTTAAATAATGCTTAATAAATATTAATAATGTTTTAAAATGATTAAGTCACAATGGAAAAAAACCAAATATAGCTGTTAGTCTCAGTGTATTTAATTTAAATAATAATATATATTAACGATTAGTAAAATAAAGTCTCAAATTAATCAATATGTGACTGTAAGATACATACATAATCATTAATTTAAGATTTTATATGAATTTTGATATTTTATTAATATTAATTAATATTCTTTAAATTAAATACACTAATATCATCAATATATTCAATTAATTCTGACTATATTCTTTGTGACTTAATCATTTTAAAACATTATTGATATTTATTATGATTATTTATTTTTTATTAATAAATATTAAATTATGAAAAATATTAAATTAATGAATATGTGATACTAGTAATTGATATACACATAGTGTTTTTCATAAATATTTTTGAAATATCTGTGATTTATTTATTTTAAATATATTCAACCTCTTGATTGAATATAAATAAAGATATTAGCTGACTATTGAGCAAGGATTTAAAATATCTTAAACATTATTAATATTATTTATTATGATGTATATAACAATGCATTTTATTGATTTATAATGATAAAACAATATTAATCTTTTTATAATTAGTGACTTCATATGAAAGAGGGATTATTTAATGTAAAATAAAAATAAGATTTATTTCTCAATAATTTGAATTAACTTCAAATTTATAATGTCTAGTGATTCTATTATAATTATTAAGTATTAATAAATCATTTTCTTAATATTCATGAATTAGGTTTATTTAAGCTAGTTTATGTTGTTTTATAAATATTTCTAACCAAAACTTTAAGTTTGTAAATAAGCTTATATATTTTATTTAAAAATAGTTTTATATTTATACCTTCTAAATAAATTTATTAAATGGACTCATTTATTGTTTTGTTTTTTTAAATTTTATGATTTTCATATACATCATCTATAATTATTTTTCATTTATGTGTAAACACTTATTAATTTAAAGTATAAAGTTGAAGAGAAAGTTACTATCTATTTAATCTTAATCATTTTAAAAAAAAAATTATAATTATAATTAGTTAAGAAAATCAAAATAATTAACAAATTCTTTGGAAGTCTTTTTTATATAATATCAACTTCGTTAAATAATTTCTCAAACAAATGTATTGTTTTTGCAAAATTAAATAATTTAATTTTTAGTAAAGGCATTAAATAATGTGTTTAATGTATTTATTATAATCATTGGTAAATTACATTATTTATTTATTAGATTAATAATTATATAATAAAAACCTTTTAACTTCATAATTGAAACAATAGATTCAAATTCATAAAATAAACAAAGTTAAAACAAAAAAAGGAAACTCTCAAATGTAATTTAATTTTAATTGTGTGTGTATGTTTTTAATTAAAAACAATAATTTTAAATACATTTTATCAAAGTTCTAATTTAATGAGTTAATCACATAAATATTCTTGATGTATGTTATGTATCTTTAATATTAAGTAATGATTTTAGATATACAAAATAAATACATATTTATAAGTTGTATGTTTTTATATTGTAAGTAAAAATCTTAAAACATATGAATAAATACATGTTGTAAGTTGAGTGTCTTTGTATTTATTTAAATCTTTATAATATATGGGATTATATGTTATGTTTTAGTCTCAATAAAATACATTATTTATTTATTAATTTAGTAATTAATTAAAAATATTAATTAAAATCATGTTACACATTTAAAGTGGAATGACATGCTTGACTTAATGACCAAAAAAACATATAATAATTTCATATCAAAATAAAACCAATAAAGAATTCATATATTTCTTATAATATTTATATATGCATATGAAATTCTTTTTATTATAAGTTATATATTAAAGTATATATACACATTTACATATATTTTAACTTTTATTATCAAAGAGACATTATAATTTTGAAGGTTATTAAAGTAAAGATTCAAACTTATAATTTTGAAGGTGTTTAAAATATTCTTGTTTATCAATTAAAAATAAATTAATTACTAAAATAATTTTTATTTTAATTTACCTTTGGTGTTTATGTATTTGGTACTAATGTTTTAATACACATTGTTTATACTAAACACAATTAATAACCATTATTCATATGCACACACATCAACACCATTCGTAACCTCATACGAAGGCACACCCTTGCACACACACTCAAAAGAGTTTTCTTAATTATGAATTAATTACAACATAAATAATGTATTTTAACTAGTAAGAACGTGGCTATAATGTATGTAAAATAAAAAAGTTAAAACAAGCAGGTATTTTATAAAAAATCATATATATCAAAAATAATTTAGTAATATTATATGTTCAGCCCATGATGTTATTTTTTTTGCCACATTTTCATACAAAGAAATGATTTTTGATTGTCGTACTTAATTAGTTAAATAATGAATTAAATTATATATATATATATAAGTTTGACATTTATTTAAAATATAAAGTTTAAAACATGCATACATATAAATAATTAATTATAATTTTCTTGTAACAACTAAAGTCATTGATATACTAAAGTCAATTCTATATATGCATCAATTATTAGATTAAGCCTTAATATCTTTATTCCTATTTGCCTTTGTTAATTAAGAGTTTGGATTAATCCAAGTACATAATAAGTTACATATTTAATAAACATAAAAAATTATGAAAGAATTACATAAAAATCAATTAACAATTGTTAAAAGTAAAATAAAAAGCATGATGTCAATAATTAAAATATTTTTTTAAAATATATTTCACCTTATACATGGTGAAATGATGATAGTTTTTTGCCTTAACTTAAATATTAAATGCTTTATATGTTTAAAATAAAAGTTAGATTTATTTTAATGAGATGGATTAAACTTGAACTTATAATGGGCCAAACACACTGATAATTAATTTGATTATTTTACCTTTAACACTCTTTGTTACACACTATGATATTTATAATTAATCTTGTAAATCTGATGATTAATAATTAAATTATTTTTGAATTTATTTTGTTTTGCATTCTTTCTTAATTAATTTAATAAAAGAATATTAATTACTATACCTATGCATTTTTATATAAGTTAATATGTCTTCAAAGGCAATGTTAACTTGGTTAACTTTTTAAAGGGAAACATAGCATCATTTTTATAAGTTTAGCATTAAATTTAAGCATTAAACTTCAATTATTCATTTTTAATAAGTTATTATATTTCATACAAAGGTTTTATATAATGTTTTTTAATTCTTCTCAATTTATGATATAACAAGGTCATAAGGTTTAAGTGTGGATGTGGTAGTTGGTTTAAAATGATAAATTCGGATTTTATTTATATATTTTAAATCTAGCTTATAAATATTTTTTCCTTGTGAGTAAATTTTTAAATTAATCTAAAACCTTGAATTATGTGTGAATAACATAAGTTAAACATAGTTTAATTATGTTATTTCACACATAATTCAAGGTTTAGATTAATTTAATCAAATTAACTATTTTTATAGTGCACAACAACTATTGAAATTAATCATAGTAGTGCGTAATAAAATGAATTAACTAGATTAATTGTACTTTTATAAAACTAACCAAATTAAATCAGTGTGTTTGGACACAATGTCTATGTGTATTTATTTATGGTTGTGAGAGCTCGGAATATAGAAATGTGTATCTCCATTAATTCAAAACCCTAACTTATATACAAAAGCGAGTGGTCCAATTGAACCAATCCGACGGTTATCAAAATCCACTATGCTAATAATAATATGTGCACATGAGCCGTACACATGGATCTTACATCATCCCCTCCTCTCGGAAGGGTGTAAGTTGGTTAGGGTTCTCTTGTAGACGGGCCCGGATCTGGAGGAACATCAGGAGGAGGCACTGGTGGATCTGTAGGTGGCACAACTTGTTCCCGTTGCACAAAATGCTTCAACCGTTGTACATGTACAATCTCCGGAGGATCGGGTTGAATGTCATGCCGAACCTCATAAACCTGTGGCCCTACTTGCCGTAGCACTCGATACGGTCCTTTCCACTGAGGAAGGAGACTCTTAGCTAAACCACGTACCGTAAGCTTGGGAAAACGAACCAACACCAAATTGTAGGAGGACGATGATGAGTTGTAGCGTTGTTGTTATCCTACTTGTACGCGGCCAAGTGTTTTGCTGACTCCGCACGAACCAATGGAAGAATGCTCGTCAGATACCGATCCCATGACCTAGCATCAGCAGCTCGCAGTAACCGAGAAGGCAAAAACTCCGTTGGCAACACCGGGTCATGACCATACAAGAGCTTATATGGGGAAGTACCAATGGAACTTTGAACTCCAGTGACATAAGCATATCGGAGAGACGGCAGATAACCATCCCAATCCGAATGTTGAAAGTTCACATACTTTGCGATCATCCCCTTGAAGGTTCTGACGAGCCGTTCCACTAAACCATCTGTCTGAGGATGATAAGCACTTGTGAAAGTGTGGCGTATCCCTAGTCGAGATGTCAAAACATGAAATGCCTCAGCCATAAATGCAGGACCATTATCCGAGAGAATTCGCTCCGGACAAGAATGCTGAAACACGACCCGATTAGGAGAAACTGACCAACAGCAGAAGCAGTCGCACTAGCAAGAGCACCAACTTCTACCCAACGAGTTAGGTAATCAGAAGCAATAATAACGTACTCGTTACCAGCAGTTGACCGCGGAAAAGGTCCCATCAAATCAAATGCCACCAATTCAAACGGACGAGAAACTGCAATTGACTCCAACCGTCCTTCCGAAGCACATGGGGGAGTATTGCGAGCTTGGCACCACACACAGCTACGCACATACCGAATCACATCTCCTCGCAACTCCGGCCAATAGAAAGATCTGCGCAGCTTCTCCATCACCCGACGATGTCCCATGTGCCCGCCAAGAATAGGAGAGTCATGGTAAGCATGGAGGAAGCGTGGAATGAAGATTGAAGGCACCAAACCGCAAAGGATCATCTGGATCAGTCCCCACAAAATAAAGAAGGTCATCCTGAAGGCGATACTGTGAATGTAAATGCCTGAAAGGCAAGTCATCAGCAAGTGATGCAGGATTCTCAAACCCATCACGAAGCCTTCGAATCCACGGCTCAACCTTTTGAGCTTCCCGAACCTCATCCAAAGACGGCAAATCTAACTCTGCATTCTGCGGACACTGAACGTCAAGCACAGCAACTGCTGATGGTACGGAATCTTCATCCAAAAAGTCCACTGAAGCTGGAACAACTGGTTCCTCTGGGGCAACAGAAGAGAGAGAAGGTGGAAGAGGAGCCCGAGAAAGAGCATCAGCATCAGCCATGGAACTCCTGGGATGAACAACTTCAAAGTCGTAAATTTGAAGTTTCAAGGCCCACCGAGCAGTACGCCAATCAAATTCTTCGCTTCAACAACGAAGTGACTGCTGCATGATCCTTCCAACAACGTCCGCGAACCATGCAAGTAGGCATGGAGCTTCTCAAAACCCCAAACTGCTGCTAGACACTCCTTTTCTTGTGGAGTAATTCACCTCTGCTGGCTGCAATGTACGGCTGATGTACGCAATGGGATGTCGTTGGCCAGGAACACTCGTACTCTCCTGCATCAATACGCCCCGAGGCCGATGTCAGAAGCATCTACACGCAAGATGAAAGGACGGGTAATCCGGGTACGCCAAAACTGGAGGAGTCGTCAACAACTCTTTGAGATCTGCAAATGCCTGCTTGCAATCCTTAGACCAAACAAAAGAAGTCATTGACGATTTCAACAACGCGCGCAACGGTGCAGTACGATCTGAAAGATGATCCACAAAACGACCCAGATATTGTACCTTGCCAAGAAAGCGTTGCACATCATTCACACACTTTGGCGTAGGGAACTTCAAAACTGCAACTAGTTTGTCAGGATCGACTTGCAAACCTTCACGTGAAATGCGATAACCCAGATAAGTGGTGTCCTTTGATCCAAACACACACTTAGATGGCTTCAACTTCAAACCAACTTCCCGCAGCGATCCAAAACCTTACGTACATCACCGACATGCTCCTCCCGTTCCATCCGAATGGATCAAAACATCATCGATGAAATCGGCAGTCACCTCCGGCATGTCGCAAAGAACCTCATCTCGGCATGTCGCAAAGAACCTTCCATATACGCTGGAAAGTTGCTGGAGCATTGCTCAAACCGAAAGGCATCACCAAGAACTCGTACAGGCCAAATGGTAAAAGCAGTCTTGGGAATGTCCATGTCAGCCATCGGAACTTGCCAATATCCAGATGCGAGATCTAACTTGGTGAACCAACGGCTCCGCCCAGTCGATCCAAAAGGTCTGCAGTATGAGGAAGTGGGTACACATCTGAGACGGTTACCTCATTTAACGGGCGATAATCAATGCAGAATCGAACGCTCCCATCAGGCTTCGTCACAAGGTGAGGTTCGCACGCCCAAGGACTTCGAGATTCCGGATAACACTTCTCCAACATCTCTTTGACATTCGCTCGTAAGATCTTGAGCTCCTTTGGTGATCGACCCGAACAGGTACCTTGATTGGCCTAGCTTCTCCAGTTGGAATAGGGTGGCGTGTCGCAATCTTGGCCCCAGATGACAAGTCGAAGTTGAAAAGATCAGCATACTCCTTCTTGAGTTGATCAACAACTACAGCACGACGATCATTGATGGATCCAGAAGAAAAGGAAGAGCATGAAGGGAAAATGGTTGGAAATAAGGGTGAGACAAAAGTGATGGAAGCAGAGGTGGAAGCAGATGGACGAAGTGGAATAAAAGTAAGAAGGAATGGAAAAAGACGAGGGAAGTCAAACAAGGGGGAGACTTTTCAAAGTCACACTTGGCATGATTGCGAGTTAACCAATCCATACCAAGAATAAGGTGAAAAGCTTGACTCGGCACCACCCGCAAAGATTGAAGCTCGAGCTCACATCATCCACACGAACAACAATGTCCACTTCATCCCGCGAACAAGCATGAGTGTGTCCGTTGCCGTACAGAATAAAGACTGTTCTACCGCACGACGCAAATGAACGATGCAACGTGTAGTAACAGATTGAGAAATAGAGGACAAACTCGAACCTGTATCCACAACTGAAAGGAAAACAGGACGTGACGTGTGATTAAACGAGCTTGAAAAGTAAAACCGGATGATTGGTGCTGAGTGAACCCCTTGATGATACTCCCGAAAGAAAGACGAAGGGGTCACTAATTTATTTGCATGAGGACCGGAAGATCCACCGCATCACAACCTTCCATTATTGCAGCACCAACCAGACATTGTTGACGCCATGGCCTCCATCTCGAAAAATGGGGGACGCCAATCGGGAAACCGTTAATAGCGCCGATACGTGTGTCAACCTCATCACACGCCCATCAACGAACTGCACGTCCGTCCTCGTCCACAGGCCTTGTGCTGGTACACGAGCGGCAACAGCCTCAACCTCCATCGGAGCAGGTCCATCCCCAACATGAAGTGGAACGAGAGCATGTGAAGGCAAGTGGGAGAGGTGACGACTCATATCGTTGTGCCAGCCTCAAAGCATCGTCAAGAGTCACTGGAGCTAGTGCATGCACAAGCCCCACAAGGTCTTGACGAAGTGCTGGCCACAACATACCTAACTTGATGCGTTCCGACATGTTAGGTTCTGCACGCAGCAAAAGGCTTCGAAAGCGAACACAAACTGCATCACCGACTCAGATGGTCCTAAGAATACAATGCAATGCTGAAAAGCATCATCACAGTCATCCATGCCCAAATGCACGTTTGAAGATCTCTGAAGAATATTCCAATCTCCACGAGTTGCAACATCCAACCATTGTACCACTGCAACGCCGTCCTTAAGACAAGTAGGAAACTTGTGCAAACACTGAGCACCGTCCCACGAATGATATGTGGCAACCACAGTGAAGTGGTCAAACCAATGGTACACATTTCAAGATTTCCACGAAAGAAATCCGGCCGGACACGGGGGTTTGCAACTTGAGTAGGAGGAGTACCCTGGACTGTGAATGCTGCCATCAACTAAGAATGATTGGTCAGTTGCATATGCATGGCATCCAACAGCTGCATGAGTAACTGCTTCATAGACAAGGGATTTGCCTGTTGTGGATTTATGGATGAAGAAAAGATAAAATCTACAAGAAAGGAATAGATCTAGACAATGAAAAAGCTAGACCTAAGAAGACAAAGAAAATTGATAAAAAAGACGCAAATCCAAGCACTCCGTAGGGACCATTAGAGTTGCCCCTCGCCTCCACCAATGTAAGAGCTCAGAATATAGAAAGGTGTATCTCCATTAGTTTAAAAACCCTAACTTATACAAGAGCAAGTGGTCCAGATTGAATCTAATCCGACGGCTATCAAAATCCACTACGCTAATAATAGTATGTGCACATGCAGTCGTACACGTGGATCTTACATGGCTAATTTTAGCTAAGTTTTTATTCTTAATGAATTCATAAATTAGGATTGTGAGATCCATAAATACATGTATATATATATGGGTATTACCTTGTTAGATAATATATTAATTATAGTAGTATAGCATATGGACTATCGAATTGGGACTAAATTTGGTCTTGTATATAAGCAAGGGTATAACCCTAATTAATATATATATTCTCATATCATGAGCTTCATAATGGTGGAGGTGAGGTGCATTACAATTTATCCTAGAGAGCAAAGCTTTTTGGCAGTGCTTTATTTAGTGCTTGGGATTGTATTTTGAGTTTTATTCTCTCATTCTTTTGTAGATAATATCTGTTTTAGCTTTTCGCAAGATCTAGTTCCTAACTTTAGATCTATTCTTCTTTTTTTTTTTTTTCTTTTCGTTCTCTTTTTCTACCATGCCACGCCGTCATCATCGAGAAGTGGTTAATCCAAAGTTGCAAATGATGCATCATTGGTATCATCTGACAACATTATTCATGTGACTATGCCCTTTTCAGATCAAGCTTTTGGTGCTGTGAGGTATGATTATGTTGATGCTGCATCCATCCTTGGTATATTGTTGTCACCAATTTCTGTGGGAGATGATTACACAATTACTCCTATTCTTGGTGTCCTATTGTCTCTTGTTGATGTGGAATTAAATCATAATTGATTGAGAGTTATGGATGATGTTGTTAGTTTCTAAAGAATGTTCAAGGATCGAGTTTATGGGAAGCTCGAGTGGATTCCTGATTGTGATGAGGAATTTAAGCTTAAGTTTTTAAGGATAGTTATGCAAATGAGTTGGAGATCTCGCGGAGTAAGATAAATCTGCCATTTAATTCTCTTTTTTTCCCTTTTTCTCTTTCCCAATCTTTTCATATTTCTCGGTCTAAGCCACCTTTTCATGTTCTTAGTGTTTCTTTCTCATTTACAGTATTTTCTGCTCTTGGCCCGTCAATCATTTGTGACTCTTATGATTTTCATTTTCTCATACTAATTTAGATGTTACGTGAAATCGAGAATCTTGCTTTTATTTCGTTCACAGAGTCTTTAATTATTTCTGGTGTTGGAAAATCCCATGTTCTAAGGATTAAATCACTTTTGTTAAAATTTGAGGTTGAGTGTATTTCCCCGATTATGGATGTCATTGAAACTCTTTGCCTTACCATTGTTGCTAAGAAGTTTTTCTATTTTTAAGAGAGCATGGACTTTTTTATTGGTTTTTCCATCTTAAGTGTTGAGCTATGTGTTGAGGAGGTTGAACAATGTAACTCTCTAGTGGCTGAGGACAAGTGCAACGAGTTTGAACAAAGTCGCTTTTCGAAAAGGATAAGGAGGATGTGAAGAATGAATGGAGTGAGTCTGACTTCTCATGTGTGGTGTTGGACAAGGACGAAGGTCATGAGTCAAGTTAATATGGGTCTTGGATGTTGACCAAAGAGAATACATAAAGGCAAGTTCTATTCATGGTCATGAGTCTGAGTTAATGGTGGTCTCGGAGGACTTAAAGGCAAGATGTATCATTTGTTGCAATGGGATTTTATGGATTATAATGGCTCTCAAAGTCCTTGCTTGGGTTCAAAGTTATAACTGCGATTTTGGTTTGAACATTTGGCAATTGCACACGGAGTTGCAATTGGTTCATCGGGATTTCATAATCGATTAATGTTTGTGTCATGGCTTTGGGTTTTATTTTTATCATGATTATTAATGACTACGTTGGTGTTGTGGGAGCTTCAAGTTCTTGTGACAATCTATAATTGCCCAGCTAAAGCTCCAAATGTTTCACCAAATTTATAACATCAAACTTTTCCTTTTCCCAGAGGGGAGGATGATGTGGATCCATAAATATATATAGATATATACAGTGTATATATATGTATTGCCTTGTTAAGTAATACATTAATTATATAGTATAGCATATGGACCGTTCAATTGGACCTAAATTTAATTCATTCATTCTTGTATATAATTAGGGATCTAAACCCTAATTAATATACCTATTCTCACTTGCAGGATTACTAATAAAAATGTTTGTAACCATTTGATAATTATTAGAAAAGCTGTAATTCTTTTAAATATAATATTAAGTATTTCTAATTAAAGTATAAAAGAATGTGTAAACTCAATCAATATTTTTAGGCTGATATATGTAATAAATAAATTTAATAAATATTTCTAAAACATATAAAGTTTTTAAGTTTGATATATATATTTTATTGAAGAATTGTTTTAAATGAATATGAAGAACAATATTAAATTCATTAAATGGTACAATAACTTATCTATTATTTGTTGTGTTTTATTTTAATTAGGTTATTTATATGTAAATACATAATAACTTAAGTGTAAAGCTAACAATGTTAAAATAAAATAGAAAAAGAGAGAGAACATCTATGTATTTATCTCAATCGATGTAAACTTTCTATAAATATGATTTAATTTAATTTTTATTAAATTTGTGTGTAAGATCTTCTTTGTTATTATAATCTATATATTCAAATCCAAACACACATTCACATATTTAAAAGTTGTGTGTTTATTATATTTACTAAAGTCTTTAATAAACAATCTAAAATATTATTTCAAATTATAAAGATAAACTCAAGCCACAGTAAATACATAAAATGAACAAAGTTAAAACAAGAGAGATAACTCATTTTATCTCAATCATTGTAAACTTTCTTATATACAAATTTATTTTTAATTAATGTGAATGTGATATTCTTTGTTATTAAAAATTATAATTTTTAATATATATATTCACATATTTGTCACATTTATAACTTAATGAGTCAACTTGTGTGGAGGATTTTTAAATATAAGTTGTGTCTTTATTGTATTTGTTTAATTCTTGTAAACCACACTATTTATTTATGTTATTTTTCCATTAGATTAATAATTAATTATAAATATTAATAAAATCATTTTACCTTTTTTAAGGACCTCACTATAAACATAATAAATTTTAATTGTAAAGTTAACAAAGTTAAAATAAAAAATATTAGTCAAAATCATTTTACCATTTTTAAGTGTAATTTATATTCTTAATCATAATAACATAACCAAATCTAAAGGCCTAATTAAAAATATAATAAGTTTTAAAGATAAAGTTAACCAAGTTAAAACAAGAGAGAAAGCTTATCTTTCTGACACATGAAATAGCAAAAGGTAAAACATGGTTAAAGGTAAAACCTGATTAAATGGTTAAAGAAATTTAAATAATTATTATAAAAATTTAGAATAATATTTTTGTCACATTTACCAAACGAAGAAATGACTTATTTAATTGACTGAATAGTCAACTAAAACACACATATTGAGTCTGATTTCAATGTTTATATACATACGCACATGCTGCCTGTTCATAAATTACATTAACGAATAAACATTTATTTAAAATATTGAGTTTAATAACATGCATGCATATAAACCTGTGTATTGTATAAGATCCGCAAGTGTATTGTCACACACACACACAAGCACCGTTTGTAAACATATAAATAAACATCATTACACCATAAATATGTAGCACACACCCTTTAATAGAGTTGGGATAAGCTCAATGGAAAACCGCCATTTTATCTCTTAAGTATATATATGGCATGGCCTACGTGTATATTAAATATGTTTCCTACGTGTGTTTTTTTTATATAATCTGAGTCTACAGGTAAGTTACCTTATCAAGTTAAATGCATAATAGTAATTTCACTTAAACTTTGTATTATTATGTCTACATAAATAATATATATATTCTCATTGGAGATGTACGTCTTGTAGTACAGCTACGACCTTGATAGACTTTCCATGTCTGTGTCTCATTGTCTCGCACTAGATGCGTGGAACTACTTGTCAATGCGTTACGAAAGTCCATATTGTAGGTGGATAGAAGTTTCTTATATATATATTATATATACATAGTGGGGACAAGAGAACAAGAATATATATTTATTCACGAGCACGTAGTAGAGAACATTATTCTCCCAACGATTTATATAGTGCAGTTTATGATACATAGAAATTGACAAGTAACCACACTATTTTAACATAAAATTATTTTTTATAAGAAAAAGTTATAGTACATATCAAAAAAGAAAAAGCAAAAGCCACTCGTAATGTACAGACAAATCATCTGCTCACTCCGAGTCGGAGTGAGAGGTCTATTGTACCGTCTTCGTTGGGTACATCTGTATCCTCTCAGAGGTTCTCGGGTTAGCTGGTACTCTAAACCTGCTAAACTCCCGTAAACCGGTCCGGCGTCCGTACGCACGTTAAACCTCTCGTACTAGTGTTAAACCTGGCAGTACCTTTGGCGTGGAAAATGTCGCTGAAGTGAGCAGTGTTTGGAACTCTCATGATAGAGGAAGCAACTGGTCTGTACATTATCGCGCTCGAGTGCGCTTCGACACCGAGAGACCTGGTCGCCGGCAGGCCGAACTCTCCGATACCCAGTAAGCTAGCCGACGGATTTTTGCTTGCTATCGAGTGGGTCACCGTTGCCGTGCGGCTGGCCCTCCTGGCGGCGGTTCTCTCCCGCTTGTGGGCGTTCTGGTGACCGCCGAGTGCCTGTGAGCTGGGGAACTTCCGGTCGCAGTACGTGCACGAGAACTGCCGGTTCTCGGCTGCTACGCAGTTCATTGTTCCCGGGCTGTTCTCCGATGCATGGCAGGTGCTCCCCTCGGAGACAACCGATCCGGAAGACAGTGACTTCCGGCTCTCCTCCTTAACTGGGCTTCTTTGTAACTGAAGGCTGAGATCGAAATCCGTCTTCCTGGCTGGGAAGCAAGGGACCGACGCTTCGTCATCTTCATCCTCCACGGAGAATCTGATTTCCTTATTCACCGATTTTCTATCTATCGGTGGACAACACGATTGGTAATCCTCATCTGTACTGTTACTGGGGGAATTCAGATTCAGCTTCTTACGGATACAGAGTTGAGCTCCTTACTTTGATCTTCCAGTTGCCGCTTGGATCCGGACTTTATCAGACATCGCCAGAGTGAACAGGAGTGTACAGAAAAAAGCCCCCCTTAAGGGAATCTAAGCCCACATTTGCTAACCTCGCACACACGCACTATCTGGGGTGTTCAACCTGGTTTTAGCAACACAGGCTTCTAAAATGGCCAACCAATATTCATTTTCATCAGCCCCTCAAACCTATATCTGCATTATGACTACTTAAGTTTAGGAGGAGCCAATGCAAACATACATATTTATTCTGGCAGGCTTTAAAGCTTTAAACTATATAAATAAATCAAGGATTGGTGTCTTCTAGTTGTTCTCTTGCAGTTGGCAGGAAAATGCGGTGGGAGACACCCATCCATCCGTCAACAGAATGCGGTGGATATTCTAAGAATATACGTGTCAAAGACGAAATTTACGACCCGGATTCTATCAATCCCAACGGTAATAGATCTTTCTTGTACAAGAGGACACCTCCGTGGCACAATGAGAGTTTGATATGAGTTTAGGAAGGGAAAGTGGCAGGTGTCTACTGTGCAAGTACAATATGTGTCTCGTATATAACATCGCTATTTGTCATTTGACTTTGCAACCATATATTGCTTACTCTAAACAAGTACGACACATCCATTACATCCAAGCAGCTTCTGGTTCGCCATCCAGATACACCACACGTATACGTATACGTGTGTACGTGATAATGTAATGAATACTATTATATACTTTGTCGAATGACGGTTTTAATTGAGTTGTAGTAAGTCCAAAAAGCATAAAGTGGAGATGTTACTTTAGCAACTAAAGAAATTCAAACTTGAAGTACAAGACAACGGAAGTTTCTCTTTTTGGTTGGGAAGCTTTCACACATGTTCTATATAAGGAAACAATAGTCGTTTGAAATAACAGGTCAAAAATTTACTGAGAAAAGAAAAATATTTTTAAAAAATAATTTGTGCCATTTAAAAGTATTTCTCTTATAACCAGATAAATTACCAATAATTTGTATTATAAAGTTCAAAGAAAATTACCTGTACAACTGATCTTTATTTTATAATTCTACAATTATAGATTGTGCTTTACTATTTTGAAAGCATGATTTAAATAACATATGCTATATTACTTATTTAAAGTCATTTAAAGTATGGGATATTTATCTAATTCATTTATATGCTGTTTTAAAAATTAATTATTTTTGTTTTTATATTTTGTTCTTAAATTTAATTTAAAACGTTTCTATAATTTAATCATAATTAATTTAACCATAATTTAGGGTCAATTGTGAAAGATGTAAAAATTTAAAGGTACAATATAATTTAAATTATTTAAAGAATTTGAGCAGACAAGTATCACCAAATAAAGTAGAATAGTGAACATATTTGTTTATTTATAGTTTGCTGCTAGATACTGCATTTACATCATACTATCTAATAGTCCAAGGTTGATGTCATCATCACTCGCGTCTCACTTACTCATTTACACGAGGTCTCGTATATAACAGAGCCTTGCAGCTCTGGTCCATTTAGTCGGGGATTGTTCTCGAAACTGTATTACAAAAATAAAAAAAAGATTAAAAAATATTACATATTATTAATGAAGCTAATTAATAGTTTAATATAGAGGCTTACTTCTTAGCCGGGAATCTCGCAAAGGATCCAGACGTTGGAATAGTCCCGCACAGGTTATTGGAAGAAACATCCCTGCAGCAGAATGTCATTATTAATAAAGTAATACATGTAAACAATCGTATAATATGTCTACCATATTATCAATAGAGAATGAACCAGTCGATATAAACACTCTCTCACACACACACACTCAGACACACTGTATAACAGAATATGGGCACTAAAGAAATACATAATAATCTAGTGCAATATCAGAATTTAAAGCATCCACTTCACACACGCACACACCCACACACAACATACATACATACATGTATGTATGTATATACGTGGTATTTGTTGTTTACATCACAAATATAATGACACAAAGTTAATAGTCCAATATGATATTGATGGATGACTTTCATCGTACAATATGGTATTGTTCATATACATACAAAACAAATAATGATACTTACACGACTTTAAGGGTCGAGATTGCCGTCATCTCGCGTGGGATACGACCAGTGAGCCGGTTGTTGTTGACTCGTCTGCATATTAAAGCATGTAAAAACCAGTAAAACCGCGTCCGTGTACTGACCAAGACCACTACAGTACTCTCTCTCTCTCGTAAAAAACTTACAGGAAAACGAGAGACTTCAGGTTGCCCAACGATCGTGGGATCTCCCCAGTGAAGTTGTTCATGTATAAGTCGAGGCTCACAAGGTTCTTAAGCTTCCCTAGCTCCTCTGGAATCCTCCCCCTAATGTTGTTCTTGTACAGCTCCCTGAAAATTATTTGCATATGAGATAAATTTTATGCACAACCAAACATATATACAATTTGTTAGATATACAGATAATATACAGGCATGTGTGGTTATCCATCATAGCAGACAAGTATGAGATTGAGTGTTTCATTCAGCCTAGATGAGAAACTGTTACGTATATTATACACACTTGACATATATGCATACGGATGTGTATACATCTAGTATCATTATTACTATGTCTGTTTATATTTGAATTTCAATATGAAATATGGAATGATAACATACAAAAGCAAAAAACTAAACATTCATTCAATAATCCGTAAGAAACATGTAAAAGATCACTATAGTAAGTCATATTCTTTTTAACGTAACACACATGAACATACATATGCATGTATAAATGTATGCAGACTTGTAATACGCATACATACATACATACTATATAAAACTTACAAGTATTGGAGATGTTGAAGATTTCCAAGTTCTGGGACAAGGAGCCCTGACAAGTTCGCATTGCCCAGGTCCCTGTAACAAAATAGTAAAAAATGTCAGGAACTTTATCACAAAAGCACGGAAGTAAATAGTTATGAAAACAAATAATATGTGCACTTACACACGAGTCACGTGATTGTGGCTGTCACATGTAACGTGGAACCATGTACAAGGATTCACAAGAGTGGGATCCCAGCTCTGGAGTACGTTCTCTGGGTCGACCAAACTTCTCCTCAACGCATACAGAGCATCACCTAATAAAAGGATGTAAAAATTAACCACAACACTCATCAACAAATTGTGTAAGTATAGATCTATATATATATAGAACTATATTTCATAAACACAATGAACAACAATATAAACAGTATACTGATAATTATCATGCAACTTGTACCGTATCACTGCCTTCCACAACATAGTATATATAAACAAGGAATAAATGAAAAAATCTGAATGATACTAATACGAATACTAATAATACCAATAAATAAATTGAAAAACCTACATTCGGAGTTGCATAAAACGGCAGCAGTGTAAGCCAAAGCCACAATGGCTGCCAGAAGAAAGCAGCTAGACACCATTATTTCTGAAAAAAAACACAGAGACAGTGAATATCATTATTATTTCGTGGCTGTCATCATTGATAAACATATAATTATTTAAGAAAAACGTGTTTAGCAACGAAATGCAGAGATCATGAACTGCCCAATTCAAGAACGGTCGACGCACACTAGAATGCGTATAAAATTCACATATTCAACACAAAGATCGTCAACAAATCAGCTCTATAAGCGTTGATAACACGTATTTTAGCGTCTCAAAAACAACTAGAATGCATACGATGCAACAGAAGCCGTAAAGCGTTTAGAAGAGCTCAAAACACAGATTTTGCAAAAAAATCACAGATAACGCAACAGAATAAGCTGGACAATATCGTGGCGGATTGATCTAGCACATCGCCGTAGACCGAAATGCGCTAACAGATGAGGATTCTCATACAACGGTTCAAACAATAGAATGCAGAGCATTTTCTAGCCTGGATGATCTAGCGCCTGTAGAACACCAGCCGCAAACAAAATGCACTAGAAACTTGCGGGTTTTCACAGAGAATGCGACCGATTCTTCTCACCTGGAGGAGCCTCGAGAACACCTGCCGTAGACGGGAATTGCAAGCCGAATGAACCTAGCACCTCAGAACAGCTGCCGCAGACGGAAACGGATCAAAATGCCCTTCCGCAGAAAACCTAGAGCGCACGGCAAAACCCTAGACCGCTCCACTATGAAGAAATTGCTAATTGACTTGACCACAGATGACCGTACAAAAGTGGACATACCGTGTCCGTACACATGGGCCAAAATGATTCCTTATGGTCCGAGTATCGTCTACATATACGATATTACAACATCCATATATCGTATATAGCATCTTTTCATATATAACACATCTGATATAAGAACTGGATACAACAGTGTGTACACGCTGCTTAGATAAAGCGTAGCATCTAGTTACTTGTGTATGTATATGCACGCATGTGGCATGCGTATAACTTTTATATTTACAAATAACTATATTACTATATTTAATTTTATATGTTTTTATTTAACATATATACATTGAAAAAACAATATGTAAATAGCTTTTATTATAATATAAAGGAATAGGTAAGTACCACCCGTCACCTTATTGCATGGAGTAAACAACAAGGACGTACCCTAGTGCGCACGACACAAGAGAACCCCACGCACTATATGAAGCCCTAATACCAGCCATATTACCAGGAATGCTTGAAGTAGGTGCTATGGTGACGGTTGCCGGAGGTGCACCCGGCGCAATAGCTTGTCCCGGAATAACGATCGCCGGTGGTGCTGGACGGGCAGCTGACATGGGACCTGGTGACAGGGCAGGAGAAAGCTGAGGTGGCAAGGTGGCACTCGGTGTATTTGCCAGCTGGAAATTGGGGTTCAACACGCGATCAATCCCGTGACACATCACCACGCTGAGAGTAGAGTTACCGCACATGTTGGGACGCGTAATGCGGGCACCGTTGAGACTGAAGTTACGAGGATTATTATCCGTGACCACGAGCTGATTACCAAACAGAAGAGTCGGAATATGCTGACCCACCGGGAATTGTGACAGAATATTCATGGGGAGGACGCCGGTGACGGCATGATATAGGAGAATAGAGGGGATCTCTGTCTGGTTGAGGTTGACAAACGACGCTATTGCCTCGTTAGTTGGAATCATGAGAGTGGTATATGCTGGAATAAAATTCGACAGGGCCCTGATTGCCCACCCTGCAACACTAAATCCAGCTGTCCGAAGAGTGTCTACCACCTGCTGGAGTACGACCGCTGGGATTTGAGCGCTGGTGGGGATTCCTGTGGACGGGATTGCAGGGAATCCGGGAATCTGTGCATGGGAATATGGGGACAAGATGAACAAGAGTATGAACAAAATTCCAATGGATCCTTGTAGGATGCTCCTCATGATTCGTGTAGTGGAATACTGCAGCAAGCAAGTGAAGAATGTGTATATATTTAGGGGTTTCCCTCCAAAGGAACACCGCCTAGGACTTTCTTATTGTGTTTCAAACTAGATTGCGGTGTATATAGGGAAACTTGTAAATGAACTCCGAGTTCATAGCTGCCACTTGTCATATTTTTAGGGTTAACATTTGCCCTAGCTTTAACGGTTACGATTTTTAGGATTAACCCTACAGAATTTCGCATATGCTTATTTATACAAAACCATACAAGGTTAACGGTATTAAATTAAACTGGATAACTATATTCATCACATTATATATATCTTACATGTCTATGATGTGTGCGTGCGTGTATTTCAACATTATTATGATAAAGAATGACTTTAATTAAGAATTAATAATTCACAATTCTCTGGAGACTTTCAGATGAAAACAGTCGTCCCACATGGCGCAATATGGAGCATCGATGCTGAAGTTGCCACGTTTCCAGTATCTAGCACGTGGCAGGATCTGGAGCGTCGAAATTTGCGAACCCTAAAGTCGGAGCAGGAGAAGGAGAACTCGTGAGAGAAGCTGTATAGGGTTTGTGTACGGCGGCGGATCTGATCCATGGCGGTATTGAATCGCAGCAGCTGGATTGTGCTGCTCGTGGCGGCGCTTGTTCTTGTGTTTGCATTTGACGGAGTTCGGGCGGATGGGGCATTGAGGATGATTCAGGGCAGCCGGTTTTCGATCAGGCGAAGATTCAGCTGCAGAAACAATTGGCCGAGCTCGAATCGCGTCTCTCGTTAATGGGTATGTCTCGTTTTGTCATAGCATTCTTCTCTGTTAGTGATAATTGTACAAATTATAGTTGTTGATAGCACAGTAAATATCTACATGTCTCATATATATATATATTACATGAGTCACTTATTGTATATGAGCGATATATATATATGGCTGAAGGATGTTTTAAGCGGCTGAAACTGGGTTTCTGATTGTTGCGTCTAACGCGATATTTATAGGCTTGTGCGTGGGTGAATGATATGCAAGTTTTATATCCCTAATGTACTAATTGATCGTTTCCTCTCATCTTATATACATAGCAATATATACTATACAAACAGAGACATTGTATTGCATCTGAGATTGACTTTTGACCATATGATCGTGACATGCTTCGTACATAAATGGTGTCTATATTTTATATAATAAGTAATTTTACTTTGTGTGCGTATATTAGATATGTTTTATTTTTATACAGATGCGAACCTGAAGCAGGCCAGGCAGGAATCTTTTGATAAAAGCAAGAAGATTGTTCCTTGGAAAGTGAAGTTGAGACTTTGCAGGTGACTATAGCCATATTACACTATTAAGAAGATTGAGAGATTGAAAATTTAACTTTGTATCACAGAAACGTGCTACTGGGGACTTGCAGATGAAATTGGAAAGCTCTGAAGCGAAGGCAGAAGATTCTGCAAAGCAGGTATATTGTTCGATTACATATACATATATATGATTATTATTGAGCTTTAATGTAATTATGACTATTGTCGTATTAGCTATGAATTTGGATTATAACTTTGACATTGAGGTCATTCAGGTGGAACATCTGAAAGAAGCTCTCAAGAAGTCGGAGGCGAATGTGGAGGAGTTACAAAAGAAGCTTGATTCCTCAGAAGCTAAAGTTGACGAGTTAACTAAGAAACTTTCAAAGGTGACATATAGAGACAGACAACAGCATATATACACACACTCACACTCACACACACACACACACACAACATTGTAAGGCGCATATCTAAAACTTTCGCTTTGTGATTATTTGTAAACTTCTGATCTAAACAGGCTGAGAAAACTGTGTCCACGCTACGTAAGAAGCTGCGAGATGCGGAGGAAGCACTAAAGATAGCAGAGGTAAGCATGGACATACGTGTACATGTATGCATAAGGGCTAAACCGGTGTTAATCTTGTAAGGGGCTAATGCAAAAGCAGAAGCTGAGGCAAACGAAAAGGCTCAAGAACTATATAAGGTCTTTAATAGTCTTTTTGTCTTCTCATATTTCTTATTTTGTTTTATTGTGTATTCAGGTTTATGAAGGTTGGCTACCTCCATGGGCAGCTGGTCATTTAGCACAACTTCAGGTAACGTTAGTATAGTTATTCTTAGCTTTTAGCATATATATATCAGTATTTTCCGAGCTTTCATATAGAAGCTCAATCATAATGCTATGTGAAATATTTCAATGAAGTGATAAAGTTTATATGTTCTCAAGGCAACATCAGCTTCATACTGGGCAGTGCATGGTGAACCTTTCTTCAGGAAAGCAGCGGAGCACGTAAGTTTAAACAGAATCAACAGAAAGACTCGTCTCTCTCTCGCAATCCCCGGAGTCATATTTACAGTTAACTTGTTTTCAGGCATCCCAGCACACAAAAGCTGCTCAAGAATGGGTCAACCCTCATATAACTACGCTCAAAACGGTTTGTATGTGTATATATGTATGTGTACGTATGAATGTTTATACAATCATATATTTGTACGCATTTATATATTATATACGCATTGTGTCTCGTACAGAAAGTAGGACCTGCTGCAAAAGATTATTGGGAGAAGGGTTATGGGACAGTTTCTTCTAAGAGCAAGCTTGCGGTTTCTAAAGTGTGTGAGGTGTACAAACTCCACATATCTCCTCATGTTGAGACTGCCAAAGTCCATGTTTCGCCTTATGTGAAAGTAGGTATATGACACACGTGTATGCATCTATACACTACATGGAACACAGATATATATTTATATGCGGATACATTTATATTTATGGTATATAGATATACACGATGTTACATATGTATATGCACATGCCATTTAAATATGACATTGTTTGATTCTTTACATATAGATTCATTTGGTGTACATATAGATATATAATATGACAATACATATTGCAGATGGTGAGGGAGAAAGTAGGACCCCATGTTGATCAGGCTGCTGTGTAATTCGTCCATATTACGAACAAGGACGCAAGTACGCGGCTCCTCACATCGGCAATGTTCAACAGGCGTTTCACAAAGGGACTTCTTCTGCTCTTCATTATCGACGACTCGTAAGTCAATAAGATTACACACTTGTATATATAAATTACATAGTTATATTACGGTTTACTTAATACATGTTTTTTGACAGCTTGAGAAGTCTGTTCGAAATCAACTCTTGAAACACGAGGTATCCGCACCATGGGCAGCCAGCAAGGAAGTTGTCACTTTCCTGGTACTGAAGCATATAATTTATATCCCTTGTGTGTGTGGGTGAGTGAGAGAGAGAGAGAAGAGGTAACGTTGTGTCTGCAGACGCTGACATTGGCGTTCGTGCCTTGTGTAGCAATGCTTGTGCTCTTCAGTAATAATATGATTAAGTATACTTAAACTTAATTTCTTCTCAATAATAATTTTTAGAATTTGAATATTGTGACAGTGGGAAGAAAGAGAAGAAGCCGGTGAGCAACCGAAGCCAGAGCGCACATAAGAAGCATAGGCGTACTAAGCACACAGTAGACAAGTAAAACAAGTTGTGTTTGGTGTTCATGGCTGTAAAACTAAATTTTTGTGTAAAGGTTTTTTTTATGTGGGGGGCTTGAAATCATATGTTATATTTATATCTATTAAATCATGTTTTGTGTACACATTCCGGTGTGTGTGTGTATGATGTGTTATGGACTGAATATACCTTCATGCAAATTGTGTATAAATTTTAGATTTTTTTTCTTGGGAACGATATGACGCTCGTTTTAGTAAAAGTATAGTTTTTAGATTCTAGTTTAAAGTCTTTTTTGAAGTTTCTACAACCCTACCATTAATACGGATAAGAATATTAAAATTAAAGGTTAGGGTTCATATTAAATTAAAGGTTAGGGTTCTTGGCCATGACTGCCCTGTTTTTCCAGAAATCAAACCGCTGGTGTGGAGAATCCATGGGAATGGTCAGTTGCAACAAATGACGAGGCTCTGCTCGCACAAGAGGAGGCCGAGCTCGAAGAGAAGGTACGATACATAATTAGAATATACATATGTGCACACATATACACATATACACACATCCGCAGCAAATGTGTGTTTGTGTCTATATATGTATGTATGTATGTATATATGTATAGCATACATTAATTACTTCATAGTATATATGGTCAAGTAGATTGATAGTAGAGCTGTATATACATACACGCAAGTTCGTAAAAGACGCTCAGGATTTTATCATGAAACTTGGTATGTACACACACACACATATAGAGAGAGAGAGAGAGAGACGTTTATGATGCGTGTTATAGCAGATACCCAGTATGATATTATAGAATTGTTTCTGAGTATTCATTTTATGAAATGTGTATGTGTATATGCATCGCACAACACACCCCCACATACACGTATGTATATCACACACACAGAGTTTTGCAGTGGAATGAGATTAGGACGGGAAATGAGGGCATTATTCTAGGGAAAACTACCACAGAGAACGACCAGGAAGAGTATGAACCGGATGCAGACGATGAAGAGGGGACAATGTGGAGGAGCAAAGTGAAAGCGAAGGGTTTGACCAAGAGACATCATAAGTATCTTTATTATTTGGTGTATAAATAAGCTTTACAATATTGTAGGATTACAATTTAATATAATATATAATTATTGGACAAGTTTAATGTCTTCGCAAATATTATATATGTGTGATCTCGTATATAACGAAAAGATACGGTTAATTAATTAATTATTTTGTAACTCAGTAAATACTATAATTTATTGTCTATGATTATATCGGCACACACACACACAACCACACACGCCAATATAATATATATAATATATATATATATATATATATATAGCGTGTGTGTGTGTGTGTGTGTGTGTGTGTGAGAGAGAGAGAGAGAGAGAGGAGAGAGTACTAATCTTCTCCAACTCTACGTATGTATACTTAGGATGTTAAATATTAATTCAATACTACATTACATTTTTTCTTCTCTAGATTGCTAGTACAACCGTACCTGCAAAACAAGGTAAACATTAATTATCTTATATTAAAACATGAAATTGTATGCTTAATACCCCTAAAGTGGCCGAGGTGACAAGGTTTCCTACTATGACCAATGCTCCCAATGCAAAGAAGAAGTCTGTTAACTTTGCTTCCGGATTCACCTGCAGCAGCAGCCATGTATGTTATATATTTTCTCTCTCTCTCTCTCTCTCTCTCTCTCTCTCTCACACACACACACACACACACACACGTTATATACACACCTTGTCTCTGTAGAGGCTGAAAAGTAAGTAAGAAACAACTGGAAAAGCCAATACTGAGGGCCCAAGCCAAGATGGTACGCTAATATTAGAAGAAGGCTCCGAAGCAGCACATGCAAATCCTGTTAATACTAAACCTTGAACTCCTGTTAAA
The DNA here is from genome assembly GCA_003024785.1 of Selaginella tamariscina. Taxonomy (NCBI): domain Eukaryota; kingdom Viridiplantae; phylum Streptophyta; class Lycopodiopsida; order Selaginellales; family Selaginellaceae; genus Selaginella; species Selaginella tamariscina. The sequence continues at coordinate 244,395 of PUQB01000294.1, forward strand.
ACAACTGCTAATCCTGCTTTGAAGTTCTTTCCATCCTCATCCTAGAGTTATAAAAACTATTATATATATGCAGTATTCTCTCTCTCTCTCTCTCTCTCTCTCACTGTCCATACCTGATCAGTTTGTTGTTTAAAGGAGCTCAAAATCTGTTCAGCTAGTTTAGGCACCATGCTATCAAAATCTGATGTTTTTAAATTCTTAGCCATCTCTTGAGCAACCTGAAAAATAAGTAAATTATACATATGTACACGCGCGCGCGCGCTCGCGCACACACACAAAAACGATGTAAGTATATTACCTGGAAGCTGGCCTTTCTTCTAAGATCAGACACGGCCTCTTGGTAATCCCACTCGTCATAATTAGCTTCAGGTTTAGTGCTAATCTGCTGCAGATTATTGCTCTTAGTCTCTCTAAGAAGCGCTTCTCTACGGAGAGCATCTACACGCGTCTCCCAATCAAGATCTTCACACATACGGAGAAGCGTAGATGCTTCTCCCGATTTAACTGCCCCATTTTCTTCCCAATTGTTTCCAAAAAATGGAGAATTATTTGAAAATGAGAAAAATGAATGATTAGATGTTGTAGAGGAGCATAGAAATCTTAGCCTTTTTGTGAATTGGTTTGCCCCATTGTGAGTGGCAAATCCACAAACTGAAGCACTCATTCTTCTGTTGCAATGGATAAACTATGGATGGACATTTATGTAATTTGTTTATTTAATTGTCCGTTAATAATAAACATGATTATTTTAATAATTAAAATAGTATATTGGATATGGAACACATAAAATATTATATATAAATATGTACACAAAATCATAGGAGAGTTTAGACCAATAAGAGATTTTAGAGAGCTATCCTGACAGATTTTGATGTTCCTATTTGGCAAGTGGATTTAGAATAAATTTTTAATACATAAATATTTATATATTGTTAAAACATCTTTATATTTTGTAATTTAAATATGCCTTAGTATCAATAAATATAATATTGTTGAACAAAGATTAAGACCAACAGTAACAAATTCTTCGTTACATTGATGATATTATTTTTATTTTGAGTTTAAAGTGCAAATTATGAATTTGAATATTTGTAAGTTTTAATGTTTAAATCAGCAGTAAACTTTAGGTGTGAAGATGAAAATTTCATCACTGCTCTATTAAAATTTTAAAATTAGCAATGTAATTTTAATATATTTCAAAATATGCATGTTTTCATATGCTTATATAATGTAAAATATATAATATAATATTCAAATTAAACTATATAACATATAGTAAAAAGCCTTTCTAAGTTTAAAATTATATATATATAGCCATAAACTGAAATATATGTAAAAATATCAGCGTAAAAACACTATATGTCGATGTTAAGTGTACCATTGATATAGACGGTCCAGATCGCGTCACGTAAGCACATTGTTTTCCGCTAAAAACAATGTCTTAATTTTCCACGTGCTTATCCTCCACGTGCAATTTTTGTATTTTTGTCATAAAATAATTTTATGCATGCAATATTCTACGATATATTTATGTACTACAATTAACCAATGAATACACGTGGACGGAAGATGCACGTGTTATTATGGACGGATAAGATCTCCCCATGCAAAAAAATGGAAAAACAGCATAATTAACCGGGTAACAGTTTTATTAACAGTTTATTTACCGGGTAAGTCTTAAGGTAAAAGATTTAATAGTCTGGAGTTATATCTTTGCCAGGAGTACACACACTTGGTAAAGCCATCTCCAATGTTGGGGGGGTGTCCTCAAACGCATTATCCTTAAGTATTTGCCGCGTCTCTAGAGTCTGATTAAACGCAGCTGATGATGCCCGGGCCGGTAAGTTTAGCAGAGCTCCCGCGGTCGTCTACATTTCATTAGTATTAATATAATTCTAATAATATATACTATATAATTTTATTATTCTACTAACTTACCAAGTTCCTGGGTTCTGGCTGTTCAAAGCAGATATATAAAACGCTTCTTCAGTGCCCACATTTAGTTCGAAATGTAGCATACCACGAGGAAATACAGTAACATCTCCTGGACATAATATGCTGATGTGTGGAACGCCTGGATAACATTTCCACACTTAGTAAGTCTCCACGTGTGTGTGCGCGTATGTGTGTTATTACCAAATGTGTCAACAAATCCAGCTTGGAGAGGACCACCGGAAACAAGAGTAAGGATTTCAGTGGCTCGAGGATGAGTATGGGGCAAATTGATGCCGCATGGAACCATCCTGAATTGAACATATGTGATGCCTTGAGATCTGCAAATCGCAAACAGATTGAAGTTTAAACACACACAAGGACAAACATGAAATTGTTTTCAAGTATATTTAAATTAAGAAAATTTAAAACTGCAGTCCTAGATGCTCTCTCTCTCTCTCTCTCTCAAATGACTTACTGAAGTCCAGGGAAAATGCGAACATTAAGAGCTGCACGAGTGCCACCAGGACCCATCGAAACGTCTCCATTTTGGAAGATGTTAGCAAGGGTGAATTCAGAATTAGGCGTCGTCCTATTTCCAGCACCTGTGAAGTCTTCAAGAGGATCTGGATCTGCCCCAAATACAAACCTCACTAACAGCAACATAATGAATATGCACATGGTTTGATAATAAGAGACACCCATGGATATGCAAGGTTAGTGATTTTAGATATTTATAATACCATTCACGTCCTATTATTAGTGATTATTAATGTTAAAGATTTAACAACTCTTGTTAACTCTTGTTAAAGACATGTTTCTATATAGAAACATGCATCTATACACTGCTCACCAGAATGGTGGTTGTGCATGTGTATACTAAAGATGGAACGTACTTCTATTATGGTTTAGGGTTTAGGGTTTCTAATTTTATTATAAATGAGAAATGCAATATCTCTAAAGTAAGCATCATTTTTCTAATACGTTTTATTTTCTTTGATGTTTACATGTGTTGTAAAGTAGATGATGATATATACGCATATATATATTACATGTAATATATATACATACATAGTGACACACGGGTGATGACCTATGTGCCACGAGACTGACATTCTCAGTTTTAAAATTTACATTATCTTTTAGTGTGTTTTGTTAACGCCAAACTTAAACTTTCTGTTAGAATATTATATCTTTTATACATAAAGTTAATAATTATGAATTCTTGCTATATAAACTTATTATCTTAAAATTCTTAAATTCGTCGATTCTTTTTATATAAACTTGCCATATTAGGGATTTTTAAAATAAAACTTTTGTAGTGCATCGCTATATGTTAGAACGAGTATACAAAGTACACCGGTGTTGGACTTATCAGTCCTATTACATTATCCAAAACCCTAGGCTCACACATTCCAGACACATGCATATCATCCAAGTGGTCAGCAAAAAATATACTTAGTTCACACACTAGTTGTACATGCGGCCTGTACATGCATACCTAGACGCATGTACATATGCTCTCTAATTGATTTTGTTGAGTCACATGCTAGTGTTCTAGCAAGATCAACAGGTGAGAGAGGCAATACACACTGTTCTTGCACCATAGGTATAAAGACCTCATAATCTGCTGTTGGCGAAACTGCTTCTCTCCCTTTTGCACACAACTCCCCAATTGATTCTTCCGTGAACCACGAGTCTTCTTGTAAAACATGTAGAGCCAGTATCCCTTTAGAAACAACGCTATATATGCAACCATCATTGCCTTCCGATATCGGTCATCCTGATCACCAGTCTGTAAACCCATGGTTAAGAGATAAGATGGCTATACGGTTCAAGTCTGTCTACTTAAAGATGAGATACATCTCTATAAAAAGTACTTACATTGATGGTAATAGCAATTGTAATCTCTGCAGCTGCAACTATTTGGGCAATTTACGAGAACATTGTTCACGACTGGGGTCTTCTTAATCGCCAGTCTGTAAACCCATGGTTAAGAGATTCAAGTCTGTCTAATATATTGCAATTGTAAGCTAGTCGCGTATGTGTGTGTGTGTGTCTGCTGAATTTATGTAGATATTTATATTTGCATGACAGGTCTCAAGGTGAATCCCTAAGTTACACACCTAGACCATAATAGAAATAATTGATACTATATTTAGCCCTGTGCCTATATATAATATCTTTCGTATACACGTGCACAATGAGAAGTGCACGGATGTATGTGTCTATATAGAAATATGTCTTTAACAAGTTAACCAACACTGATAAGAAGTGGAAAGAAAATACTAAATCTTACATATGATATAATACATAGCACGTCAAAATAGTTAAAAAATATAATGTTGGTGTAAAAATATATATTTTTTCTACACGTGTAATTATGAAGTTCGCTAGAGAGACATTGTTAAGTTCGGTGAGGGTACAGTGTATCATGGCGACTAATCAGTTTCGAATCTGGTGAAGATTTCATCAATGAAATTTGGGAAGCAGTTTGAAGCCCAGCAGGTGAAGAATATGAACAAGATGAAGAAACAGAATATTCAGGCATCCACACAACCCAGAAAGGTGTCCACCTTCCGACTGTTGATCTGCCTGCATTCTCATTGACGGCAATCGAAGAAGAAATGCTTCTGGCAAGACCACATCTTTAATATGTTACATCCATTTATTCCCGATATTAAGTAATATATACATATACATATACATATACATGTATAATCGTTTTTGAATAACTATTGTATATTACATTATATATTTGATTGGATCAAAATAAAGAATTACAGACTTTGAGGTTGTTGAAATTTGTCATAATTTTCATCATGTATATATACACTTGGGTTGTGTGTGTATATATATTATCTATAAAATTATAATTAATTATCTATCTCAAAAGTATATATATTATCTATAAAATTTCTTAAACTAGAAAATATCTAGTTGAATCAGATAATGTTTGAATTTTAAGGTACTATAACAATAGGTCTGATCTAATCTTCGGGTTACCTCAAGTTTTAGGTATAATTATAATGTATGTATATAGGTATATATATGTGGTGCGTGTGTACAAGAGTAGTTTGAAAGCTCATGTTATGCAGGGTTTTTCTCTGGTCTCTCTTTTGCTCTTCTAGTGGCTCTTACATTAACGATTCGTACTCAGAGAATTTACGAAGACAAAGAGTATTCTCAACAGTATGTGAATACGGTAATTCCCATCTTCAGGTACGTATAAACATCTCTCTCTCTCTCTGGCACTCACGGGCGCTGCACACACGCTATCCTGAATTTACTGCAGTATGCTTGCAACCATAATGCAGACACACACACACACATACAAGCTAATTTGAATTTACTACAGTATGCTTGCAGCAATACTGCTGCACATAATTTTTATACGGTGTAAACATATACTGCTGGAGAAGAACACGGATAAACCAAACGTTTATTCTGGGCCTTAGGAGAGGAACTGAATTAACATACCGTGACGTGTTCCTTTTAGCAATGGGATTAACTACTGTAGTTAATCGGGATGATAATACATCTTCAAGTAACTGTGGGGGTACCTAGCTTTCAAGGAGACTATTCCACTCATCGTTGTACTCGTGGGTATCTATATAATATTATTTTTATACATATACATACACGTATTTTCTCGATTGTTTTGTTTTATACCATGCTTCATATAAAATCTACAAAATTCAGCAAACACAAAAATAATAATTATTAAATGCTTAGTATCTTTTAATTTTTTTATAAAGTAACAGTTTCATTTACCGGGTAACAGTCTTAAGGTAAAAGATTTAGAAATTAATACTAATGAAATGTAGACGACCGCGGGAGCTCTGCTAAACGTACCGGCCCGGGCATCATCGGCTGCGTTTAATCAGACTCTAGAGACACGACAAATGCTTAAGAATAATGCGTTTGAGTACAAACCCCCCAACTTTGGAGATGGCTTTATCAAGTGTGTGTACTCCTGACAAAGATATAATTCCAGACACTGTTTTCAAGTATATTTAAAATAACTAGAAAATTTAAAACTGCACTTTGGAAGACCGGCTCTAACTTAGGAAAAGAGATACAACATAGTATGTGGAATAGCTGCAGGATTACATTATTGAGTGGTACACAGGGATATAAAGCCCAACAACATTATGCTGGATGATAACTTCAATACGAGGATCGGGGATTTCGGACTCGCTAGGACCACTGCCGCCAGCGGCCAAACGAGTCAGATCGCAGGCACATTTGGTTACATTGCACCAGAGCTGGCTAGGACTTACAAACCAACTGTAACATCTGATGTGTCCAGGTTCTCTTTCTCTCTCTCTCATATACTTTGACAGCTTTGGAGCACGCAGTTTTGTTTAGAGATGATAAGCCAGAGCATGGGTTCAAAACAGTGTCTAGTGGCCACCATCTTGGTAGGGGAGAACGTGAGATGCTGAAACATCTTCTCAAGTGTCACCTCTTCATTGGTTTGATCTGCTAAACAACTGAACATTTTGAATAATTATTATTGATGACGTGTTTATACTGAGCACGATGTCACGTAATTAAAAAATGACACTAAGAAAGTCCCATTGTCATGATGTGGCGAGGTACTAATTAGGACTTCCATAACCTCAATTCTCAGTGCTGTTAAGAACTTTCAAAATGCAATTTTGACTGAGCATAGAGAGTGCCTTTCTGCGGCAGTTTTTGATTAGTGATGTCGCAAGATCTGGGATGTCACAGGAGGATCCATTTGGGTGCTTGCCCATGCTCCAACACTGCCTGTACATTCCAGCCAGTGAGCAGCTAAAGATGAAGATCAAGCAGATGGAGAAAGCTGTATTGGCTCTAGATCAGGTAAAGACAGAGGATATTAATGTAGAGCTCGAGATTTCAAAGATTGAAAGCTGCAAATCCGAGTTTGAGAGAATCCTCTGCCTTGCCAAGGAGTACCCAGAAGTTCTACAGGATGATTATGTTCGATTACATATAGTGGACAGAGCAAAGAATGTACTCGGTAAGTCTCTGTTAAGGGGTCTTTATTATTTGAAAAATGCAGACGAGGTTCATACTGAGCTTGCAAAGCTCTACGTCCGTTTGGATCTGGAAACCGTGGACGACAAGTACATTGCACAGGCTGAGAAGCATCTGAAGCTTTGCATCGAGTGTGGTGGAGGATGTGCTGGATACTTAATCTTGGTAGCTTTTACTTTGGGAGAGAGAACTACAAAGATGGTATTCGGGCACTCTGTGATGCTGCAAAGCTGGCTAGAGAAGCTAAAAAATACGATCTTGAAAAGAGGTGTTGGGGTGGCGTCCTCAGCAAGGTATATCTCTTGGAGTTCCAGGATCAAGTACAAGCTGCGAAGTGCATGATGTCAAGCTTGAAGTCTGAGCTTGACATCATGCAGACTGACCGTCTTTGGGACACACAGGTCTGTCTCTCTGGATGCATACGATCTATGCATCGTCCGACCATGGCGGCTAATACGCTGGTCGCTACGCCTCCAAAGGATAAGTTCACTGGGTCACAGACGCTAACAGTTGCTTCTGCACATTACGTTTTTAGCAAGTGCACTCTTGGTGGAGTCGCATGAGGCCGTTGCTTTGTTACGTGGAGAAGGAATCGAGGAAAAGAAGCTTCTTTTCCAGTGTCTCTCAGTAAAAGCAACCATTCATGAACACGAAGAGGCTGTGAAGGCATTCCAACAATGCAGCTCTGTGGCTCTAACTGAGACTGAAAAGGTGGAGTGCAACATGAACATTTGTATACAGGTAGGTCACTTTGACTTGCCACAATGCTGCATCGGCTTGTGCTAGAAAATGAGTGGAGTCTCAAGGGTCGAGTGCTTGTTGCCCTTGGAGAAGCTTGGATGGGAGTGGGGATGCTTCCGTTTAGCGGCGGAGAATCTGGAAATTGCAAAGAAAATCTATGAAGACAATGACATATAGTCCCGAGGCAGCAGCCTTCACATACAAACGCCTCTGCACTGCTTATGAGTTCAGTGGACAAGTCTTTGCAGCATTTAACTTGGCGAGCAAATTCAATTCGTTCCTTGGCAGTGAGAAGGTAGACTCAATGAGTACCGCCAACTTCTCCACCTCGATTTTGCCTACCTTTATAATTTAGTTGCTGATAGAGAAGCATGCAAGGACACACTAAAACAGTTGTTAGCTTATCAGGAGGAATTCAGGGATGGGAGACTCAGACGCGAAGTATATTTGGCGCTGGCAACTGCAAACCTAAACTCGAAGGCTTACGATGAGGCGCTAGAAATGTTTGAACGTGTGGAGGAATTGATGTCTGGAGATAGCAGAGATGCTGGAGATGCAGATGTACATCTGGCCCGGGTTGCTGCTTACGCAGGCAAGGCCAGGGACGCTGGACTGCAACAGAAAGGACTATAATGAAATGCATTTCAACAAACTAGCACTTATACAGGCTGCTCGTAAAACCTGTATGGGACTTTATTGAGCCACACGACACCGTGGTGTTTGTACCTGATGGGATCTTGGCACTCTCTGCACTTTACGACGAGGTGGAAGACAAGTTCCTGGTGCAAAAGAAGAAAGTGGGGGTTGTTCCTTCTCTTCGAGTACTGAGAAGATGCTTGATGCAAGAGGATACATTTAACAGCAGTTGCCTAATATCCAAGGTAAGCTTTTGTTGCTGGCGACCCTGAGCCAGTGGGTCTCAAGCAGGTTCCACTTCCACATGCCAGGGAACTTGTAGCGGTGTAGTTGTGTTAGCAACTCATGGAGTGGTAAACAAGGTTTATCCTCACGGTGCTCTCGTGATGAGAGGAGAAGAACAGCCTGGTGGCGTTGACAAGGTTGTGTCTGCAACAAGGTTCGGTGATATAAAGCTCGCTCTGCAAGAAATGGGCATTTGCAACAACCAGGTTTTAACAGCCAAAGAGATTGAAGAGCTCAACGGTGGTATCCGAGCTGGACTAGTGGTTCTAAGTGCATGCCAAACGGGAGATGGCAAGGTTTCTAGTGAAGGTTTTGGCCTGCTGCGAGCAGGCGCGGCATGTGTAATAGTCACACTTTGGAAGGTTCATGACCGCGCTTCCAAGGAGCTTATGACTGGTAAGTATATATTAATATCTCCTTTCAATTTTTTATATTGCTGGACACAGGAATGTTCAAAGAGTTAAAAAACAAAGGAAACAGTATTGTCGCCGCCTTGAGACTGTCCATGTTAGACCTTATTGAATCTAAATATCCCATAAAGATGTGGGCAGCTGCTGTCGCATTTGGCTCACCAACTCTACGCTTGCAATATGAGCAGCATGATGATACCTTACTAGTATCCTCTCCAAGGAAACTCCCTAAACAACTCCCAAGTGAGCACTTATATGAAGGCCACAAACATCCCTGTACTTCTATGGATGTGATATTTGTCAAGGGGTGGGAAGAGGATGGGCCTATCATTGCAAGATATGTAGCTCCACCACAAAGGTAAATATTTGCAATGTGTTTAATATGTGGTTTAGAAGGGGCAAATGGAGCGTGCAGGCTTTGATGCACATCCTGCTTGTATATTTGGTCAGAGTGGAAGCTGACCATTGTGGGGACGAACTTATCAATCTTTCCCTCCACCAGCATACACCTCTGCGCTGCCACCCACTTACGATGGCATACATTCTCAAAGATTAAGTACGTACTCTCTCCTGCATAATATCTTGAATTTTATAACTGGATAAATTTGTAAACTCCTTAAATAAATGGACGTGGCTTTATATCCACCGTTCAAAACCAATTAATTAGTAAGCAATTTAAGATGCGATTATAATAAATAGTTGATCACTTATTGCACTTATTATTATAATTATTAATTTATTTATATATACATATGAGAAGGTTTAAAAACTTAGCACTCCAGAATGGACATCTCTATAGCCGTGACCGTGATTGAGCAAAGCTTCAAGCTCATCAAGCGAATCAAGGACACCATTGGGGAACTGAAATCTGTGCCAAAGAATCTGAATGATCTCCGGCAACAGGTAAGTCGGGTACAGAGTATACTTGAAAACTTGGAATCGGCAAGTGGAACTGTGAAGATCAGTATCAGATCTACTGTGGAAGAACTTAACATTGCACTGTCTGCGGCTGATCAAGAGATTCAAAAATACATTTCTAAAGATCGTCGGAACGTCTGGGAAGGAGTGAAAGCATTCTTTGGTCAAGGTGCTGCAAAGCAAAACAAACATGTTGGGGAAATTGCACAACAGATCCACAAGCTCTCTGATACCCTGGATAAACAAGTCAATGTGCAAACACTGGTTAAAGTCAGCGGTTCAACTCAGAGAGGACATGTAGAGAAGCCCCAAATCGTTAAGAACCTGGATGAACTGTATGTAAAGACAATGGAGGAGGAAATCTGCAAGATAACATTAGAAGATAACCATACCATATCCGATATGGAAGATAACCATACCACATCCGATAACCACACCACATCCGACATGAAAGATAACCATACCACATCCGATATGGAAGAAGACTATACCATGGAAGCGTCTAGTGTTCGAGAAGGAGGTCATGAAATCCATGACTACACGAAAGTCAGGTTCGAGATCAACGTTGACGAAAACTTCTTCTTTTATGTCGTCAATTACGACAACGCCACTGGACAAATTCCTGAACTGTTTCATCCCAACTATACTTCTGCAAACCATAGTCTTAGCAGGTACAGATTGAGTTTATTGCTGCCTTGTTTTAATGTTATGCTTTCAGTAACAATATACGTCATTTTCCGGATCCAGTGACATACAATCGAGATCCGTCATCAATTGTGATCGAAAGAACAGAGCCTACGTCTACGGAGGACATCAGATGCAAACACTGTACTTTGTTCTGTCACCGAAAGAAATGCACGAAGGTGAGAGAAGAGTTTGTCTGTACATTCCTGATTCTCCTCTTAAATGTGTACGCAGATATCCCTCCTAGGCAGTTGACAATCAAAGATATTGCAAAGAAGATCGAACTAGAAGCCAAAGAGGAGAAACCAGACATTATAGTGAGGAGGTTTGTGTTCGATGTAAAGCCCGTGAAAGCAAGAGAAACCAGAAATTTGTTGCCACCTTGGTGCAAGCCTGTTTCCACCCACCTCATTAGATAGTCAGTATTGATTACTGGACACACCCTGTATGTATTGTGAGAGCACAATGTTTATTTACATTCTTGCACTCGTACAAAAGTGAGATGACACGATTGACTACTTAAATAGGTTTTGAAGAAGGAAATATAAAACACGGTGTATGCATGCGTATTTTGAGATAATGTAGGCATCTACTGCATAACAACAATAATGTAGCAAACAGAGTGTGCGGAATGTTTCCATGGAGCTCTTCATGACAATGGACTACGTTGCTGCACTCAAGGCATGTGTGGGTTTGGTCACTGAGAAACGGCAGTTTTGTTTGGATCTACAGAGGCTTTGTTAATTGTGAAGAATATGCCGTTTGAGGAGAATAATATCGTGTGGACCAGTGCGTTAGTGTGTGTTATCTACTATAGCATATGTGTTATATACATCCTCTGTACAACACGCACCCTATACATTTAGAGTGTCTATGTCCATACATAGTATTGTATGAATGAACAATATAATCATGAATGTATATCAAAAGTCTTTTTTTCTTCTCTTTTTTCTCTTTCACTGAACTATCTTAGAGTTTATATACTTTTGGTATATTAAAATAATTAAAATATGAAATGTTATATTATTTGAAATGTAACCTACTATATCATTTAGTGTATAAGCATGCATTACCACTCCATCAAGAGTTTCCATCCATACCGAGAATGCATTGTCAGATATATATGTCATATATACCCTTAAACTATCATTATATATTATTTAATAAACTATATATATATATATATATATATATATATATAATATATATGTATGTATGTATGTATGTTGAACTTCACGTTCAGCTTGATTGCAAACAACAGGAAATATAGGACACATTGTGTGTGGTGATTTGAAACTCAAATATACATTTATATTGCATTAGCATTTCATATAAGTCATAGATATTCTTATATAATGATATACTACATAATCACATACAATCAGAACACACCGAATATATAGCAAACTCCATACTTGTGTGTGTTAATATACTACATAAGTGGTAGTGAAATCATGCACACACTCCGCCTACAATCTGAATAAGTACATAGCAAACCATCTACATATATATTTGTTACTAAACAGGGACTGCATGTAGAACACAAGTACTGGAATTTGGAGCGTCTCCTCTGGGGGCTATAATCAGATTATGGTACTCCAGATGACCAGCATAAGACTGCGTTCGTAAGTCCATGGGGTGCTTACACTAGAATTTTCATAATATTATATGTTATATTCCTATATATATATATATATAATATAATGACAACGTTAATACTACATTCTCACATATTAAAAAATGTCATAAATTCATGTCGAAAAAAAAATGACTAAAACTCAGATTTTAACAAATTGACTTTTAATATACATTCGTGTTTCAGATATTTAAATTTATAAATAAACCATTGCTCAACATGTAATTCATATTCTTAAATTTTAATCTCATGAAATAAATTAGTTTGAATCCATATGTAAATCAATGATATGTTCACGTTTGAGCAAACTCATTAACACATGTTCCCAACTAATGCCTATTTAATTTTAATTGTAACCATGATAACAATCTATATATAATGGATTTATGTGTTATATCTAAATCTATTTATATCTCAGTAAAGTTAAAATCTAACATAGTAAACTAATATATTAGAATTTTTAATGTACATTACATAAATATCTTTATATATAGATCTAAAGTATCACAATGTTTAATATTTTATATTAAATAAATCATTTAAATATTCAATTCTCAACATAAATATAATCTTATCTAAACAGTGTATTTAAACAGATTTATTTAACCCATTTTGAGTTTAGAAAGGGATCTCTTTGTGGGCCGTGTCGGCTCCTTCTCCTACGGTATGATATCTGTCATGTCCGTTTTTGTATATCCTGTACCAACAAAATATTATAATGTTAATCTTATAATGCTATATATAATTTGTATTAATGTTTTAATTAATATACTACCTGGGCCAATTCGAGATTTGCTTTGGTTGCAGCTGTGGTGTGTATGCATTTAAAGCATACTTTGACATACAGTAGTCGGGTTGGCTCTTTGGATATCCTTCGTCCGTGAGTTTGCGTCTGTGAACAGCTTCCATAAACTCCTCAACGCAGGATTCGATCATTTGATCCCTTTGAAACTCATTCTTCAGAGGCTGCTTATTGAGGTACGTTAGTTTATTTCGTCGTGTCTGTGTCTGTGTCCGTGTGTGTCTGTGTGTCTGCGTAATATAATATATATTCATTAAGCACTTACACCTAGCCTGGAGCTGATATTGACGATCCGACTACCAGGTTTCATAAGTGGATGTGTTGCTTCGATCATTCTTTTGGCTCCGTAATAATTCGTTTCCAATACAGCCTTTTCCCCTTTAACTCTATCTTCATAACTCTTGCTTGTAATTCCCGCATTATTATTTGTCGACCAAGTATATAGTTTCCATAATATACATATCGTAGATATTTTCATGTGTGTGTGTGTGTGTGTGTGTAAATATTTGTCACATGTTTCAAGATAGCAATATTACCAGAATATCTAAGGCGCCGTATGTGTGTTGGAGCCAGCTCGCAGCATGGGGCACGGGATACATCAAGCCTGTGGAAGTCCACATGGATACCCTGAGAGCTTCAACTGCCTCGGCCCCTCTTTGCTCGTCTCTGGCAGTGAGTATAGTTGTGAATCCATGCTTTGCGAGCTTGACAATCTCGAAGCCTATGCCCTTGTTACTGCCTGTCACAACTCACAAGCGCTACTCTCTTCTCCATGACTGAACTCTTAACTTTTCTTGTGTTTTAAACGTATGTTCTAAAGTCATGTGAGAGTAAAAAGACTTTGATATGGCCCCGTGTATGTCGTGTATAGTTCTTTGGCTTCTCGTTATGTGTGCCATGCGTCTTACATGCACTGGTCAACACCCTGTGTGTGTGTGTGTGTGTGGTTTTGTCGTGACAAATATCTTTAAACTAATGGTACACATCACCCAAACACCGTGTGTGTGTGTATGTGTGTGGTTTTCTGCTAATAAATAGTTCAAATAATATTACACACCACCCAACACCGTGAAACCTGTGTTCGTTTGTGTGTGAGAGAGAGTAATTAGATTCACATGAGTCAAACATGGTCAAAACGAAACTTATCCCGCAAACAGTATCGAAGTATCAGTCAAACAAAGGATTCTCTCTCTCTCTCTCACACACACGCATGTATATGAAACCTCTCTCTCTCTTTTTCTCTCACACACACGCATGTATATGAAAACTCTCTCTCTCTCTAAACACGAAAACACTTCCTGACCGAATTATGCATTCTTTGTCGGTACGTGCGTACTACGTAATAGATCAACTTTTAAGGAGTTTAATTGAGAACCAGGCACAATCACGTGCTTTATTGGCAGGCACGCACGCATACATACAATCATAAACAAGTATCAAGCTGAAATATTATTCAGGGCAAGGAAATACCGATAAAGCTAGAACATAGCACACGGGCTTTTCTAGGAACTACAACAGTAAGCTTATTATACTTTAAACGGGGTATGGACAAGAGGAAGAAACAGAATATCCAGGCATCCACAACCCAGAAAGATATCCACCTTCCGACGGTTGATCAGCTTGCATTCTCATAGACCTCATGCGCATGCGGCAATCGACTTCTAGTAAGACCATATTAAGCATTTGTACGTATTAATATAATATATAGATATACATATACATATACATGTATAATCATTTTTGAATAACTATTTACATTATATATAAGATCAGCATAATATAGAGAATCAAGAATCAAAATAAAGAATTACAGACTTGAGGTTGTTGAAATTTGTTAGTACACTTGGGTTGGTGAGTATAATATACGTTATAATAATAAATAACAATATAAATTTATAATAATAATATTATAGCTTCTTATAAGCATTTAAGAATCACATGATTAAAAGAATAAACATTTATTTTAATATATGAAAATTGTCTTTTATAATGTGATAGATAGAGCAAAGGCAGCATGAAGAAGGAACTGAAGTTCAAACAGCATTTTTGGGTGTTGGAGTATACGATGAAGTTAACAGGGCAGTCTTTAGAATGCTGGACACAGAACTCAACAAGATAAATAAGGTTTTGTATTTGTTAAGCGCTAAAATAAAATTAATTATTAACTAATTGCAATAATGAATCTGGTTATTTGTTTATGTAGTTTTACAAATTGAAAGAGAATGAACTTATGAGCCTTGACAGAATGAAAGATCTTTAATCAGAAAAGAAAAGAAACAACTGTAATGCTTATTAGTTCACGCATAGCATATATACAACTCTACGTTGAAAATATCTTGGCGACTGTTAAGCCTTGAAAGCGGCCGAAGAAGCTGCCGGAGATTGAGGCTGTCATCTCCTTGATTTCAGCTCAACACTCCTCCTAAACAAGGGTGATGACTGCTGCGCGGCTGCTTTGCATCTGTACTTTACCTCCTCCTCAGTCAAGGCCTTGCCACGACTCCAATTGCTGACCGATGCTCAATAAATAATTCTTTGGCCAGTGGCTTTGTGAAAATGTCTGCAAGCTGCTGACGTGAAGAAATGTGTTCAACTTTCAACAATCCTGCTTTTACCAAATCTCGAACATAATGATAATGCTTGGCAACATGTCGAGACTTCCAGTGTGTTACCTCACTGTTACACCAATCGATAGCTCCTTTGTTGTCAACATGAAGCTTGGTTGGTGATATTTCCTGGCCAAGAGCTCCAAGGAAATCCTGAAACCAAAGAATTTCTCGTGAGGCAGCAGAGGCAGCAAGGTATTCTGCCTCTGTAGAAGAGAGAGCAACGTGAACTTGCTTCTTGCTGCTCCATAGAACTAGACTGCTTCCAAGCTGGAAACAAAAACCTGTAGTGGACTTGTAACTGTCACGGTCATCTGCCAAGCTGCTGTCACTGTAGGCAGTTAACGTGAACATCTCGCTAGGTTGGTATAACACCCCATAACCAAGCGTCTGCTTTACATAACGCATCACCGATTTAGCCATGTCCCAATGCTTTCTACCTGGATTAGCGGAAAACTGGCTAAGAGCAATGACCACGTAGGCTAAATCAGGGCGGCTACACACCATAGCATACATTAGACTTCCAAGTAGATTTCGAAACGGTACCTTTTGCATGGCATGTTGCTCCTCCTTGCTAGAAGGACATTCAGCCTTGGTTAAGAACTTGATGTTACCAGGTTCCATAGGTACAAGAGATGGATTGCAATCAGCATAGCCATACGTCTCAAGTACTTTGGTCAAGTACTGTTGTTGAGATACATGAAGTAGACGTCGTTTCCTATCACGGTAAATCTCCAGTCCTAGAAAATACCGTGCTTCCCCAAGATCCTCCATAGCAAAAACCTTTCCAAGTTTTGCCTTAAAACACTTCAAATAATCAATGCTATTGCAAATCAAAAGTGAATCATCTACGTAAAGAGCAACTATAAGTAAAAACTTTCCTTCCCTTTTAATGTAGACGTTGGATTCTGGAGAAATGGGTGTGAAACCGTCCGCTTTGAAAAATGCATCAATTTTCTGCCACCAAGCTCGCGATGCTTGCTTAAGCCCATAAAGAGCTTTCTTGAGTTTCCATACAAGGTGCTCCTTTCCAGGAACAACATAACCTTCGGGCTGTTGGAGATAAACTTCTTCCAGTAAATCTCCATTTAAAAATGCTGTTTTAATGTCAGTATGATGAATCTCAAGATCAAAATGAGCAGCAAAAGAAAGTAAAATTCGAATGCTTATCATTTTTACCACCGGAGAGTAAGTCTCGAGATAGTCAACGCCATACTGTTGTTTGAAACCCTGTGCCACGAGCCGTGCTTTGTGACAATTGATGGAGCCATCTGCATTCAACTTAGTCTTATAGACCCAGCGGCAGCCAAGAGCTGAGGCTCCCTTTGGTAAAACTGTGACCTCAAAGGTTCCCATGCGGGTGATAGAGTCAATCTCCCTATCCATCGCTTCCTTCCAGTGAACATTATCCGAGCTAGCCATAGCCTCTTTAAAAGAGATTGGCTCTAGCACACAGGCAGCTGCACAAAATTCTAAGAGATTAGAGGTAAAAGCATACGAGCACTCTGCATTTTCAATGGCTTTCTTGCTTGGAATTTTCATCCGCTTTCCTCTTCCTAGCTCCTCAATTGCTGGTGTAGGATCAACTATCACTGGAGATGGAGACGTGGATTCAACTGGTTCATTATCAGCTTGGATCACTGAGTCAGCTCCTCCTTGATCAAGAGACTCTACAGCAGGATAATCATTCCAAACATCTGCATCAAGAATGTTGTCGTCCCAGAGCCACTCATGTGGAAACGTCACAAAATCAAGGTCAGGAATAGAAGCTGTCTCAAAATAAGAAGTTTCCTCAAAAAATTGTACCTCTTCCTGCCTACAGACGTGAACAGTGCTAGTCGATGGATTCATCAAACGGTAAGCATGAGGACTTGTCTCTGACATGCCTACAAACATTAGTCGTTGTCCAGAAGGTTCAAATTTTGAACGTAGATCTGAGGGAATATGTCGATAAGCAGTACACCCAAAAATACGTAGATTAGCCACATCAGGCTTAATTCCCGTAAACCGTTCTTCAGGAGTTTTCCCTCTAACTGCGACAGTGGGACGATGGTTAAGAAGAAAAACTGCATACCTTACGGCTTCTGCCCAAAATTTCTCAGGAGCATTTGCATGTGCAAGAAGACATCTTGCTATATCCACGATAGAACGATTCTTTCTTTCTGCGACCCCATTATGTTGAGGTGTATATGGTTCGGTGAGTTGGCGTTGAATCCCAGAAGTGGAACATAGCTGATTGAAACTGCGATTCACAAATTCACCACCATTATCAGTCCTCAACTTTTTGATCCGGCAACCAGTTTGGTTCTCCACCAATGCTTTCCATTCTATAAAGCAATCCAAAACTTCAGATTTAGTTTTTAAGAAATAAACCCAAGTTTTTCGACTAAGATCATCCGTAAAGGTTAGGAAATACTTAGCCTTGCTAAAAGATGGAATACGGATTGGGCCACAGACGTCACTATGGACAAGCTCCAACAGTTCATGTGCCCTACTCCCGATTGTTTTGAATGGTTGGCGATGATGCTTGCCAAGAGCACATGCCTCGCATGGAGAAAGAGTCAAATCGTTAGATACATTCAAACCATTTACCATTGGTCTCAAACTTTCAATCCCGGAAATTGAGCAATGACCTAGTCGCTTGTGCCAAAGGTCACAACTACCTTTGCCAACTGAGGCAAGAATTAAGGAATTGGTTGACACCTTATCCGTAAGATGGTACAAATTTCCTTTCCTAGGTGCTACGGCAACCACGTTGTTAGAATACTTTCTTTGGATAATACAAGTCGTATCGTTAAAAACGACCGTATTACCCATATCAGTTATTTTAGCAACAGAAAGTAAATCTTTGCGTAAGGAAGGAGCAAACATTACCCCAGCGAGTGTGAGATCCCCTTCAGATGTGTGAATGCTGATATCACCGATTCCATGCACGTGATGCTCACTATTGTCTCCCAGTTGAACTGCATGTTGGCCAAGACAGTCACGATACTTAACATAATGATCCTTATGCCAAGTTAGGTGAGTAGTAGCACCAGAATCTATCACAAAAGAACCTTTTACCGTTGTGTTATTGCAAGCTTCGGTTTTGATCTCAGCAACACAAGCCTCCTCAAGTAGGCGTCCATAGTTAGCTGATGTCTTCCTAGACTTGATCTCTTCCAATTGCTTTTGAAGATGTTTCATCTTCAATCTGCATTCACTTTCATCATGGTTAGCTTTGTTACAGTAACCACAATTTTCTTTTTCTTATCCTTCCCATTCTCCTTCAACTTGGACGTGTTCAACTCCCCTTCTGATTTTCCCTTGTTCTTTTTCTTCCTTGCAATTTGCTTAGAAGTTCCTACAAACAAGGCTTGATCAGAATTTGAGCTGCCAATTCCCACATCCTTCCGCATGATTATCTCCTCCTTAACGGCAAGTATTGCACGGCTAAGTTGAAGCTTCTCAACCTGCATCAAATTGCTTCGAAGGGAGTGAAAAGAGTTGGGTAAAGAACGAAGAAAGAAGTAATTTTGGAGGGAAGGAGGAAGCTTGTTGTCTTTGTCGGACTCCTCAATTTGCCTGTACGTGTTCTTCATGTTGTCCACGAACTGGTCAAAGTTCTCGGATTCGGACCACCGCATATTGACCATCTCTGTGTAGAGGTGTCCAATCTGCACATGAGTCTGCAACTTGTGCTTGTCGCAGAGCTTCTTCCACAGATCTTTGCTGGTGTAGTTCTCCTCGAGATTGAGATCATCTAACACACTCTCCGTCACAGCTAATCCAATCGTTGCCGTGCCTTTATCCTCTCGCCGGCTCCAGGTGTCCAGCTTTTGGTATCCAGCATCGGCTCCTGGTTTGAGCTCGTCTCCATTGACCACGCCCCAAACTCCCTCGCCTTTGAGGATGAGTTCCATTCGGCGTCTCCAGCTTGAGAAATTTCCAGAACCATCAAAAATGGTAATGGAACGGCCGTTGGAGAATGTGACGGTAGCAGCATCTCCATCTTTCTGACCCTGCTCCGATACCATGACAGAATGAAAGATCTTTAATCAGAAAAGAAAAGAAACAACTGTAATGCTTATTAGTTCACGCATAGCATATATACAACTCTACGTTGAAAATATCTTGGCGACTGTTAAGCCTTGAAAGCGGCCGAAGAAGCTGCCGGAGATTGAGGCTGTCATCTCCTTGATTTCAGCTCAACACCTGGCAGTTTCTTTAGATGCGCAAAGCTCATGTTATGCAGGGTTTTTCTCTGGTCTCTCTTTTGATTCGTACTCAGAGAATTTACGAAGACAAAGAGTATTCTCAGCAGTATATGAATGCGGTATTTCCCATCTTCAGGTACGTCTAAACAGGCGCAAGAAA
Organism: Selaginella tamariscina; assembly: GCA_003024785.1. Taxonomy (NCBI): domain Eukaryota; kingdom Viridiplantae; phylum Streptophyta; class Lycopodiopsida; order Selaginellales; family Selaginellaceae; genus Selaginella; species Selaginella tamariscina. The sequence continues at coordinate 264,429 of PUQB01000294.1, forward strand.
CACGCTATCCTGAATTTACTGCAGTATGCTTGCAACCGTAATGCAGACACACACACAAGCTAATTTGAATTTACTGCAGTATGCTTGCAACCGTAATGCAGACACACACACAAGCTAATTTGAATTTACTACAGTATGCTTGCAGCAATACTGTTGCACATATTTTATACGGTGTAAACATATACTGCTGGAGAAGAACACGGATAAACCAAACGTTTTATTCTGGGGCTTAAGATAGGAACTGAATTAACATACCGTGACGGCAATGGGATTAACTACTGTAGCATTAATCGGGATGATAATACATCTTCAAGTAACTGTGGGGTTGCACAGCTTTCAAGGAGACTATTCCACTCATCGTTGTATCTATTATATAATATTATTTATACATATACACACGCATTTTCTCGGATTGTTTGTTTTATATCAAAATCGACATGTTTCATATAAAATCTACAAAATTTCAGCAAACACAAAAATAATAATTATTAAAACTTATTTTTATATTTTATGTATGATATATATACACATGTGCTATGACACACACACACACACAAGTATACCTAGCTCAAAATGTAGGTTTTGTATATACAAGTAAAATCAACATGTGTGTGATAATGTCTGTTTCGGTAATTATTGAATTTTTTTAATTTTTGTAATTATTAATTTTAGAATTTTTAAAGCATGTTGATTTTAGTATAATCTTTGTTATCATAGCCTCAAGCAATCTAATTTTTATGGCTCTACAGACATATCGTCAGAGCATGTATATGTGTTTGCGTGCGTGCGATCATTTTTACTAATTTCTGCCTTATTGTTTTGGGAATTTTGTTTTTGCTGATGCTCTACACGTTTCTTTTTTCTAGTATCACTTAGGCATAATTTTTAACACCGCTTATAAGGTTAGCTTTATATAACATGCATATAATATGCATCCATGGTTTATTGCTGCTAATATTTTATGATTTCTGCTTGCGGATCAGCTTACAAGTCAGGTAAGATTATTTTTTGTTATATATATAGCGTGTGTGTGTGTGTGGTGTGTGTACGTGGGTGTGTCTTCAGATTCATATATGTAAATATGCATACATATTCGAAGGTTTGGGCGATCAGAGAACTTGAGGCATCAATAAGGCAACAATTGAGGCAGTTTTTGAAGAAGCCACCCAAGTAGTAACGTCTTATGCAGGTACGTTTCGTGCGTGCGTGCGTGCGTGCAAATTATAGTTTTATAAACATTATCTTACACATTACGTATTATATAAAACTTGTCATAGTCATCATTATACAAAATGAGTTCCTGATTTAGGGTTTTAAGAATGTTTTTAAATATTCAAAATATTTCAAAATCCTTATAATATTCTAAGAATATGCTCTTAAGGGATATTTTTAGAAATATTTGGTATTCTAAGTTGAACAATCTACAGACTCATATTTCTTCTAATTTTTTCTTCTGCAAAGTAGTGTATTAGGAATATATTCGATGAGAAAGACATAATAAATATACAATGTGAGTGCTTATTAGCAATGGCAATTGGATTAAGGATGGGATATATCTATATAAAAAATATTACATTGATGATAATAACAATAATAATCTCTGCAGCTGCAACTATTTGGGCAATTCACGGGACATTGTTCACGACTGGGGTCTTCTTAATCGTCAGTCTGTAAACCCATGGTTAAGATATACGGTATCTCTAAAAATTGTTTACATAAGTTATATATTTAATTTTTTACATCACTTAAAAAATGAATAATAAAAATTTTGAAAAAATAAATATCAATATGATTATATATCAAATATAAACATATGCAAAACATGAGTTTTTAATTTCATTATGTGGAGAGAAAATAAACATAAAAAAAAATTCTGTCGTGTGGAATAATTTTTCAAGTGGCTATGTTTTTAAGTTCCTATCTAGTATTCACACGTCTTTGCTAGTCTGAACTCCACAAAAACATTATAGTACACTACCCATATGTCAGAATAGTGAATTCCTTCGTAGCATCGTAGGTATGAAGCCACTTGAGCAGATTCTCTAGACCTCTCCAATCAGTTCCGGTTTGGAAAATCTTGCCTCTAAATTGCCCATGAGCTCTCAGTTCCAGTTAATCTAATGCTTTAATGTTTAGAAAGGAAATAGGACAAGCCCCCCTTGACAACCTTGGAAGTCCTTTCACCAAGGGGAACGCATTATTGCTAGTTTTATTTATCACCTGGGCCAAGGCATTAATACGGCTTTGAATGTTTACGAAAATCGTTAATCAAGATAGAGACAAGCCAGTTAATGATAATACAGCCATAAATGCCTTGAAGGATAAAATTTCAAGGCTATAGAAAAACCCACTCTTTCCCCAAACACAAGATTACTAAGCATAAGGAGTTAGTGATATGGTTCGATGAGGTTAACAAGTTTTGTTGGAGTAATGAGGCCCATGAGTTCCAAAAGAAAGATGTTAGGAAACAGTCAAATTTGGAGGAAGTATTATGCTATGGGGTTGTATAGGGTTGTATATTCTTTGCTGGAGTTGTTAGAATTGCCAAGGTGAAAAGTAGAATGAACAACATATCAACATCCTTAAGGAACATTTGATTTTAATCTTGAATCCTATGGTTTACTACTGATTTTCTAACAAGGGATTAACTTGTTTTTCAACAAGACAATGATTATAATCACACCTCTGGAAGGGCCAAAAGTTAATTTCAAGTCAAAAATATCGAAATCATGAGTTGACTTGCTCAATCGTCAAACCTCAACCTAATAAAACATCTTTGGGTTTTTATTAAAACCAAACTTAACAACTTGAGTAATGAAGATCCTCCTTAACATGGTTCATAGGTTGTGAGAAAAAACTTAGCAAGTATGGTCTAGGGTGCCTTGAGAGAGTTTTGAGAGGTTCGTGAAGAGCATACCCATGCATGTACTGACAATAATCATGATAAAGAAAATATTAACATAGGTTGTATAAAAATTGTCCATATGATATAGTTTTTTTTTTTTATTAAATAAAGTTTTAAAACTTTATTTTTAAATATGTTATGATCACTTATCAATGATGATTTTTTCAAGAATTTTGAATCATTATTAACTAATTAATTTTGAAAAGAATACTATTATATAAATAATGTGAATAATTTTTTAAAGGTATGTAATCTAGTTATACAATTGAAGTTTGTCTATTATATTGCTATATAAATTTGTTGTGTATATGTGTATATATAAATAGATATTTATGTTTGCATGACAGACCTCAAATGTACTCTTGAGATTTGTATGGTTTCAAACCTTAGTTTAACATTAACATTCCAAAGGTGAATCTAAAGGACTTGTTCTAATTACGGCTTGTTTAGAAGTTATACATTGTTGCCTCTTAAATTACTTTAGGTTGGTAACTATGTTTGTAGAATAATCTTTCATGATTAATATATATCATATAAATTGGAGAATGAGCAATTAAGCAATGTTGACAAATATTGAATTGTTAAATCTATTTTGCTACCTTTTGTGAATTGAAGTACATGTGATTACTTGATATTTTTGAATTATATTAAATTATAATTAAAGTAAAAAATATAATTGTGGTACATTTCAAATCAATTTCAACAACACATAATATTTAAAATATATAAATATAAATGTTTCTCATATTTGATTTTAATTTTAAAAGATCAACTTTAAATAAAGTTCATTAGTTAGAGTCATCTTGATTAGTTTTTAAAGAGAACATACATGAAAGAAAAAAGAATAGATAATGTAAGAGTTCTAAAACATTCACAAGTGACTTTGTATTTAACGAAGGACGAGATTTATGTAAACATAAAATATTAAATAAAGTTCATTTTTAAAGTCATCTCGTTAGTTTTTTTAAAAAGGACATACATACAAGGGAAACAAAATGGGTAATTTCTAAAACATTTACAATTGACTTCATGTTTGACAAAAAATAAGATTTATGCAAGTAAAAATATGTGCATTCAATGTAGAACTTTATGTTACATATTTACATTCACAAAAATGTTCTTAAAACATTATTATAATTTTATAATAATAAAAAATCCAAAAGATTCATTGATAACGTTTAAAAGGCATCACTTTATGGTTATTCTATTAAAACAGCAATTAACACATCTGATATTATCCAATTAAAGGTTCTAAATGGACTTAATTAATATGTTATGCATACGATATATAGACGAACGTACATATTATTAAAGTGACCAATGTTTATACTAGACCCATGATATAACAAACACATTTAATTATTGAGTGATCTCACAAGTTATTAAGATAAAATAATTCAATAAAGAAACAGCCTTAAACGAACAAGAAAGGAACACATAAACTAAGATTATAAATTGAATACAAAAGTTATTTACATTTTGAGGTAGCGATGAGAAAAGAAAAAACATTCATGTTAAGTCATACACTAAAGTAAATATGTCTATTCATATCTTGTGATTACAAGGACTTCAAAATGCACAACAAATTGTGTTTTAACTATGTTTACATGTTTTTCTTTTTTTTCCTCTATGTATTGTGGATTATCCAATACTTTTAGAGATAGATATAAATAATTAATTAATTTTTTTCCTTAATTTAATTGAATTTAAATTTCTTTCTTAAATGTAACAGAAGTTTTCTAAAGAATTTCTAATATAAACTTCCTCGACAATAACAGGTTTCTTTCATAAAACTAGCCACCTTATCGTGCTTCATAGAATATTTAATAAAGGTTAAAGTGAGTAAGGATTACTTTAACCTTTATTAAATATCGAGAAGAGGATATTCTGATATATACTATAAACATACTGGCAATATCCCAAGAATACAGTATATCACCTTTTTTTTTATCATCTCTTTCTAACCCTAAGGATCCCTAAAGAGATTAGATGTATTCATAGACCTGGACGACACTCTTGTGTGTACGGATAGGAGCAACAATCCAGAGTTTCCTAACATCTGCTATAGCAATACTCAATTGTGCCTAGGTGGACAAGAGTTCTTACGCGTCCTTGCAAGTATTGCAGGTGTTGAGGATCAACTTTTTCAGTTGGGGTGAAAGAAAGCGCAACGTTGAGCATGTAGGGAAGGTCATGAACAAGACCTTCCACAATCTGCCACCCTCATACCATGTGTTTAGTGGGACGGAGTGCACTAAGAACAAGAAGAGATTGCAGGGATAATGGGACTAGTTGAAGACTTGGATATGGAGCGATGATCTTTCAGACGTATTCTCTGCAGAGGGTGAGGAGCGTAACTTCTTCCCACTTGTCACAAACGAAGAGTCCATTAATATTATGCTTTACGAGATTGTGCAGTCTAACAAGCTTGTGAGGGCATTGGGTATACTCCTGTGGTCAATCCAGTTAGTGGAGGCGCTAAGTATGATACAATGGTATGGATGTGAAGGGTATAGGCACAACCAAACACACTCCAAGTCGTTCTATGAACTCGGATTGGTAGCCATGGAAAAGATGAACTCTAAGTTCGGGCTGAATCATGTGGCATTGAACCTTGGAATATGCATTTAGAATTCATGTGTGGGAAGACTAACAAGTTTGAATTTGGACAAGTGAGAGGATAGTCTCTAAGTTGCCAATGCTGGACATTGAGCATGAAAGTCAGCTTACACCACCTGCAGGTTTTGACCCTTTCGATGTTGCTTACAGAATTCAAGTGAATTTGACAAGAATCGAATGTCTTCTAGATAAACGCAATTTAAATAATAATTATTAGTAATTTTATGCAGATGAAATCAAAAGATACATATTTATACTGAGCATGTATATCATTAGTCCAATTGTAGATGCTTAACATATACATTCTCATATGTGAAACTATACATATACAACAAGTGTGTTATGCATGGAGACACAGAGAGATTTCTCACTTTCTCATATGTATACATTTGACAAGCCTTTTTGTTCACACACAGTTCCATAACAACAATATTAGCTTAATTCAAAAACAAGATAAGTCCTTATTCGTGGTGTGCATATTTTATAATGGCACTGCAATGGGACTCCTAACCTGGTGCTTTCCATCGCTCCACGTCAAAGAAGAGAAGGCCCAATGGCCTGAAATATTCCAACCCAAAGCCGTCACAGTTACTGTGTAGCTTTGCTTTTGTCCAAACCCAGTAAACACGAGCGTCTCAGGGCTACTTCAATATATACTTCAGTCTCAGTAGGAGTTTCAACGCTCACACTGTAAGAAGACTGCGCATCTCCCACATTCGTTACTGTGCGTACCACTGTGTGTGAAACATTGTATCCAACCGGTTTACTGAACCCGATCGAAGGGTAGTTAAGATTAACATTTGCAGTATCGTCTGGGCATTGCATTCCAGGGTTACCAGTTATGTTCTGGATATCACCTGAAGTATATCCAACTGCACACAGGTAAGTTATGTATTCCTGTGGTTCTATATCGTATATTAATCCCGGATCAACGGCCTTCGTTGGTTGGATCTCTCCAGAACCTATTACAAATGAACTAGCCCGCATTGAAGTAGCTTGGTCCTTTATGGTGTTGTTTGTATTATCAGTAGTAGTTGCTGCATTTTGCAACGTGAGTATATAAGTGTGTTATGTACTCTCTCTCTCTCTCTCTCTCTCACACACACACACACACACACACACGTTACCCGTAGTCATAATGGCGGACCGGATAGCGGCAGGACTCCAGGTTGGATGCATGCTCTTGACATAAGCAACTGTTCCAGCTACATGAGGGCATGACATGGATGTCCCGGACATTATTGTAAAGTTGGTATAACCAGAGCCATTTCTAAACAATGGAATATTTGAAGGATAAGCCGCTAATATTTGAACTCCAGGAGCCGTAACATCAGGCTGCATGAAACTAATTAGTTATATGTAATCTTATTATATTTAATCATTACTTTAATTATATCTGGTGTGATCCTGTTAGGTCCCCTGGATGAAAACTCGGCGGCAAGAGGTGCAGGATTGTAAGGTATCACAGTTTGTGTCTCATTTCTGCAAATATATATTAAAACACACGGACACACACATGTTAACATGTCTTAGTATATCACTTACATGAATCTGTCAATTGTGCTAGCTCCTATTGTGAATATCCAGGGTGCTGAATTTGTAACTGTTTGCGGAGCAGGTCCACTATTGCCTGCAGAGGCCACAAAAGATATGCCTCTCTCAACTGCATGGTAAGCTCCGAGTGCTATAGGGTCCTTGTTAAATGTAATAGGGCGTCCACCAATGGAAATAGATATTACATTTACACCATCCTGCAGGTATTACAAAGTTGCATATATATCTGTATGCACGCATGCAAGTGTTAATGCACACAATACTCACACGCACACGTGCACACACACCTGGACTGCGTCATCTATTCCTGCAAGAATGTCTGCTTCAGTACAGGTTACCGATCCACCCAGTACCCAGCAAACTTTGTACATAGCGACCCTTGCACCAGGTACACCACCTCGGGCTGTCCCGTTTGCAACACCTAACCTGCTCGCATTTGTCACTAGTCTTCCTCCTGCAGTCGAAGAGGTATGTGTCCCATGACCATGCTCGTCCCTTGCACTGTTGTATACAACCTTATAATCTCCAACTCCACCATTGTAGTACCGAGCTCCAATAAGTTTCCTGTAAGGAAGTTTTCCTTTTTCAATAGATATAACGGATACATCCTAATCAAAATCAAGAAAAAAAAAAGTATTTTAAAAGAGTTCTATATAATAAATACATTAACCCAATAGTTCTTGTTCATTTATATTTAAATGTATATAAAATGAAAAAGAATTGAATTAAGGGAGGGGCCTAGAAAGATGGAGAGAATCGTGCATGTGCGCGAGAACTTCAATGCTTACTTGTTACAGATAACTGCCTCTGTAGTGTTACTGGGGTCTGCATTTACACATTCTCCTTTCCACCAGGATGGAACCGGTGAGAGATCATTGTCATTGAAGCTTTCTGATTCGGGCCAAATTCCTGATAATCACACGAGTAAGAGACAGTTATGCATGCGTGCGTGTGCGTGTGTGTGTGAGAGAGAGAGAGAACGGGTACCAGTGTCTATGACTCCTACTATAACATCTTCCTCCGCCGCCATGTTTGTAAAAGGTTCTGTTAAACCCAGAAAGTCCCATGAACGAGTTGTATGGAGATGAAGTTTTCTACTTGGGTAAACACCAATAACCCCAGGTGACTCTAAACACACAAAATATCAGTTTTATATATATATATATATGTGTGTGTGTGTGTGTGTATATGTATGTATGTATGTATATACACAATAATTACTGGATATTGATTTAGCTTGATCCTCCGTTAATCTTGCAGAAAATCCATTAAACGCGTGCTTATAGCTGTGAATGATGGCTTCAGAGGCCAGTTCCACACTGAAAAGGAAAATATGATGAGTGTCAGCATGTAACTAATTATGTATATATAGTGAATATACAAAGTATTAATGCTATTTTTATGTTATATTTTGAAAATAAAGATAAATAAACACCTGCGGTTGCTGAGGTAAGAATATCAAGATGGGATGATGTTAATGAAACAGCAAGCATTCCTTTGGTGCCTCCCATGTATACAATATAGTCCTGTAATTAAATCCAAGTTATTAACATGCATATACATACATAGTACATGTATATTGCTATATACATCTCTATAAAACCCTTTGATACCTGTTTAGAGGCAGTAGTCAAAGTAGCCATGCATGCAATTGCCAACAAAAATATTAAATGAGTAGACATTTTGCCAAAGGGTTAGTTTATCAAAGGGCAAAATGAGCTTTTTGTTTTTCTAATGTAGAAAGAGCTCGTTTATATACACACTATACAACGATTATAAACCGCGTGCGGTTGACGATAATACCTAATAACATATTGGGGTGACGGAAGTTGATATGTAGATATGTCCAATATTTTTGAAAAAGGGTGGTGACATTTTTCATAGATATTCCCGCTAGGTACAGTCCGGAGGTTACCTTATTATATACGAAAGAAAACAAAAATTACAATATAACTAAGGAAACACACACACACACACATGTGCATGTGTGTGGTGTGTGTGAATAGACTTAGTTTTATATATTACAGTCTCTCAAATACTCCATTTAAATTTGGTTTAAAACATGATAATCCTATGTAGGCTTCCTTATTCATTCTATTTGCTATAAATTAAATATATATTTAAATTAGTTTCATTTGATTTATTCTAATAATAATAAGAACATTTCATTAGTTTTTCAATAAAGTGACTAATATTTGTTGCCTAAATAGAAACTTGTATTAAACAATGCTAATATATTATATTGTAAGATGCACATGTAAGGCTACATGTGCACATATTATTATTAGTGTAATGGATTTTGATAGTTGTTGAATTGATTTTAATATAAACCATTCACTCCTGTATATAAGTTAGGGTCTTTGGACTAATGAGATATATACATTTTTATATTCTAAGCTCTCACACTGGTGGAAGTGAGGTGCACCTTTAATTGTCCTTACCAAGTGATCTTTTCTTGTTGATCTCGTTGTTTTTCCATTGTCTAAATTTATTTCTTCCTTGTAAATTTTGTTCTTTCTTCTTTTTTTATATAGATCCACAACAAGCAAATCTTTTGTTTGTGAAGCAGCTACTCATGTAGTTGTTGGATGTCATACGGATGTAATTGAACAATCACTCTGCAACATTCACAGTCCATGGTACTCTTCTTATTTGTTGCAAATTCTCGTGTCCAACTGGATTTCTTTCGAAAATCCTGGAGATGATGTGTACCATTGGTTTGACCACTTCACTATGGTTGCCACATATCATTCGTGGGACGGTGCTCAGTGTTTGCGCGAGTTTCCTACTTGTCTTTAAGGGACGGCGTTAGTGGTACAATGGTTGGACGTTGCAACTCGTGGAGATTGAATATTCTTCCAGAGATCTTCAAACGTGCATTTGGGCATGCGACGACTTGTGATGATGCTTTTCAGCAGTTGCATCGTATTCGTCAGGAGCCATCTGAGTCGGTGATGCAGTTTGGTGTTCGCTTTCGAAGCCTTTTGTTGCAGTAACATGTCGGAACGCATCAAGTTAGGTATGTTGTGGCCAGCACTTCGTCAAGACCTTGTGGGGCTTGTGCATGCACTAGCTCCAGTGACTCTTGACGATGCTTTGAGGCTGGCACAACGATATGAGTCGTCACCTCTCCCACTTGCCCTTCACGTGCTCTCGTTCCACTTCATGTTGGGGATGGACCTGCTCCGATGGAGGTTGAGTTGTTGCCGCTCGTGTACCAGCACAAGGTGGGCCCGTGGACGAGGACGTGGACGTGCAGTTCGTTGTTGGGCATGTGATGAGGTTGGACACACGTATCGGCGCTGTCAACGGTTTCCCGATTGGTCCCCCATTTCCAGGATGGAGGCCATGGCGTCAACAACGTCCGGTTGGCTGCAGTGGAAGGTTTGATGCGGTGGATCTTCCGGGAAACGACGAATCGCACGAGTAGAGGAGGGTCCTCGTGCGAATAAATTAGTGACCCCTCCATCTTTCTTTCGGGAGTATCATCAAGGGGTTCACTCGGCACCAAATCATCCGGTTTTCACTTTTCAAGCTCGTTTAATCAACGCCACCTTTTTTCCTTTCAGTGTTGGTGGATACAGGTTCAGTTTGTCCTTTTTTCTCAATCTGTTGCTACACGTTGCAGCCTTCATTTGCGTCGTGCGGTAGAACCAGTCTTCATTCTGTACGGCAACGGACATACTCATGCTTGTTCGCGGATGAAGTGGACATTGTTGTTCGTGTGGATGATTTGAGCTCGAGCTTCAATCTTTGCGGTGGTGCCGAGTCAAGCTTTTCACCTTATTCTTGGTATGGATTGGTTAACTCGCAATCATGCCAAGTGTGACTTTGAAAAGTCTCCCCCTTGTTTGACTCTCCCTCGTCTTTCTTCCATTCCTCTTACTTCTATTCCACTTTGTGCATCTGCTTCCATCACTTTTATTTCATCCTATTTCCAGCCATTTTCTCTTCATGCTCTTCTTTTCCCTTTTTAAATCCATTAAATAATCGTCGTGCTGTAGTCGTTGATCAACTCAAGGGGCATGCTAATTTTTTCAACTTTGATTTTCATTTGGGGCCAAGATTGTAACATGCCACCCTATTCCAACTGGAAATGCTAGGCCAATCACGGTACCTGTTCGGTGTTGGTCACTGAGCTCAAGATCTTACGAGTGAATGTTAAGGAGATGTTGGAAAATGGTGTTATCCGAAAATCTCAAAGTTCTTGGGTGTGCAAACCTTATCTTGTGATGAAGCTGGATGGGAGCGTTCGATTCTACATTGACTATCACCTATTAAATGATGTAACCATTTTAGATGTGTATCCACTTTCTTATATTGCAGATTTTTGGATTGACTATGGTGGAGCCATTGGTTCACCAAGTTAAATCTCACCTTTGGGTATTGACAAGTTCCAATGGCTGACGTGGACATTCCCAAGACTGCTTTTTAAACACCATTTGGCATGTACGAGTTCTTAGTGATGCCTTTCAGTTTAAGTATATGATGGATGAGGTTCTTTGCGATATACCGGAGGTGACTGCCGACTTCATTGACGATGTTTTAATCCACTCAGATGGAACTTGAGAGAAGCATGTTGGTGATGTACGCAAGGTTTTGGATTGGTTACAGGAAGTTGGTTTGAAGTTGAAGCCGTTTAAGTGTGTATTTAGATCCAAGGACACCACTTATCTTGGTTATTACATTTCCCGTGAAGGTTTGTAAGTCGATCCTAACAAACTTGTTGCAGTTTTGAAGTTCCCTACGCCAAAGTGTGTGAACGATGTGCAACACTTTCTTAGCAAGGTACAATACCTGGCGGATCATCATCTTTCAAATCATACTACACCATTGCGGGAGTTGCTGAAGTCGTTAATATCTTCTTTTGTTTGGTTTAAGAATTGCAAACAAACATTTGCAATCTTAAAGAGCTGTTGATGACTCCTCTAGTTTTGGCGTACCCTAATTACACTCGTTCTTTCATCTTGCGTGTAGATGCGGTCTCAGGGGCGTATTAATGTAAGAGAGTACGAGTGTCCCTAACTAACGACATCCCATTGTGTACATTAGCCGTACATTGCAACCAACAGAGGTGAACTGCTCCACGACAAAAGGAGTGTCTAGCAACAGTTTGGGGTTTTGAGAAGCTCCATGCTTACTTGCATGGTTCGCGGATGTTGTTGGAAGGTAATCATGCAGCAGCCACTTGTTGTTGAAGCGGAAGAATTTAATTGGTCGTATTATTTGGTGAGCCTTGAAGCTTCAAATTTATGACTTTGAAGTTATTCATTGCTTAGGGAGTTCCATGAATGATGCTGATGCTCTTTCTCGGGCTCCTCTTCCACCTTCTCTCTCTTCTTTTGCCCCGGAGGAACCAATTGTTCTAGTATCAATGGACTTTTTGGACGAAGATTCCATACCATCAGTAGTTGTTGTGTTTAACATTCAGTGTCTGCAAAATGCATAGTTAGATTTCTCGTCTTTGGATGAAGTTCGGAAAGTTCAAAAGGTTGAGCCGTGGATTCGAAGGCTTCGTGATGGGTTTGAGAATCCTGCATTACTTGTTAATGACTTGCCTTTTAGGCATTTACATTCGCAATATCACATTCAAGACGATCTTTTTTTATTTTGTAGAGACTAATCTAGATGATCATTTGCAGTTGGTGGTGCCTTCGGTCTTTGTTCCATGCTTACCATGACTCTCCTGTTCTCGGCGGGCACATGAGCATTGTCATGTGATGAAGAAGCTGCACAGATCTTTCTATTGACCATAGTTGTAAGGAGATGTAATTCAGTATGTGCGTAGTTGTGTGGTGCTAAGCTCGCAATACTCCTCTATGCACTTCAGAAGGACAATTGGAGTCAATTGCAGTTTCTCGTCCGTTTGAGTTGGTGGCATTTGATCTAATGGGACCTTTTTTGCGGTTGATTGCTGACAATGAGTACTTTTTTATTGCTTCTGACTACTTAACTCGTTGGGTAGAAGTTGGTTCTCTTGCTAGTGCGACTGCTTCTACTATTGGTTAGTTTTTCCTTAATTGGGTTTGTTTCAACATTCTTGTCCAGAGTGAATTCTCTCAGATAATGGTCTTGCATTTATGGCCAAGGCATTTCATGTCTTGACGTCTTGACTGAGGATATAGCAACATTTTCACAAGTGCTTATCATCCTCAAACAGATGGGTTGGTGGAACGGCTTGTCAAGACCTTCAAAGGGATGATCGCGAAGTATGTGAACTTTAACATTCAGATTGGGATGGTTATCTGCTGTCTCTTCGATATGCTTATGTCACTGGAGTACAAAGTTTTATTGGTACTTCCCCATATAAGCTCTTGTATGGTCATGACTCAGTATTGCCGACAGAGTTGGGTCTACCTTCTCGGTTGCCACGAGCCACTGATGCTAGGTCATGGGATTGGTATCTGATGAGCATTCTTCCATTTGTCCATGCGGAGTCAGCAAAACACTTGGGTGTACAAGTAGGACAACAATAACGTTACAACTCGCATCATCGTTCTCCTGTGGAGTACAAGGTTGATGAACTGGTGTTAGTTCGTTTTCCTAAACTTACAATACATGTAGAAGACCATATCGAGTGCTACAGCAAGTAGGGGCCACAAATTTATCAGGTTTGGCACGACATTCAACCCAATCTTCTGGAGATTGTACACGTGCAACGATTAAAGTGTTTTGTGCAACAAAACAAGTTGTGCCATTTACAAATCCACCAGTGCCTCCTCCTAATGTTCCTCTAGATTTGGGCCATCTACCAGATAACTCTAACCAAGTTACATCCTTTTGAGAGGGGATGATGTAAGATCCACGTGTACAACTGCATGTGCATGTACTATTGTTAGCGTAGTAGATTTTAATAGCTGTTGGATTAGTTTCAATCTGGACCAACCGTTATGTATATAAGTTAGGGTCTCTTAATAGCCATTACATTGGTTTCAATCTAGACCAACCGCTGCTGTATATAAGTTAGGGTCTCTAGACTAATATAGACACATTTCTATACTCAGAGGGTCTCACAATATGAAGTTTTAAATAAATTTTGTTTTGATTAAAAAAAAACAATTTTCATTTAAAAAAGATTTTATTTAAATAAATTGATTTGAGATTTATTATATTTTAATTTGCTTGAAGTATGTTGAAGTTCATAAGGGTATATTATAAAATATAAAATGTAATTTTTAAAACTTTGGACTTCACGGGTATATATATAATTTTCTTATTAACTTACAATTTTTACTTCACCACGAACACACATATATTTATGTACTATATATTGTAAGATTTATATTAATCCAATGCTTGAATAATGTTGTGCCTGCTCTTGATAATTTATTGAAGGTCACAAAGTTCAACTTCGTAAACGCTAACTATTAGGCACCTCTACGTACAATCTAGAGACCCTCACAATACCACCCGACCTCCCCCGAGCTGTCTCTAGTCTCCACACGCTGCTCTCCAAGAAAGGCTTCCAATAATAGTGTGCCCTTAATTCTTCCTTAGATCTAGGTATAGCTCCTTAGGAATATTCTAGCTTATACCTTTCTGGGAATATTCTTTGATTCGTTATATGGGTCATAACAATCCTCCCCCATTAGCAAGTCCTTGTCCTCAAGGGCAGTATAACTTACTCAATTGGTCCTGTATCATTAGCCTCGTACATCCACAAAGAATCTACCCGGGACTCGTTCCTTGTGAGTACTCTCTTTAACTGGCTAACGTGAAACACTGGGTGCACCCTCACTCCTTCTGGCAGCCGTAGTCGATATGCCACCTTACCGATACGCTCCAGAATCTCATAAGGACCTGAGTACCTGGGAGACAACTTATCATTGCGTCCCTTCCGTAAGGCCACAACTGTGTTCCGCCTTACATGTGTGGCAAATACCACTCGGAGATATACATAATCCCCCCTGGAACTCTCGGAAGCTTCTGTGCTCATTAGCAAACTTGATAGCTCGGCTCTGAGCTGCTTGTAAGTTCTTCTTGCACAAACTCTGAATGTTTTCAAGTTCAACACTCAGATCTTTAGCTTCCTCATCCATGTTGCCTTGAGCCTTCTTACTTGCTAAACCGAGCTCAAAAGCTGTCTTGGGATGTCGTCCAAACATAGCATAGTATGGACTCATTCCAATGCCACTGTGCTGGCTTTTATTATAAGCAAACTCGAGTAATGGAATATACTTATCCCACTGACCTTCCTTCTGGTTAATAGTGCACCTTAGCATATCTTCCAGAACTTGGTTCACCCTCTCTGTTTGCCCATCTGTTTCGGGATGATCTCCGCTACACAGCTTAAGCTTCACTTCTATGCACTTAGAAAAGCCTCTCCAAAAGCTAGAAGTGAACTTGGAGTCCCTATCACTTACAATATCATCTGGAAATCCGTGGATAGGAAATACATGTTGTAAATACATCGTAGCCAGCTCGGATGCATTCACATTCTTCCCCAAGGGAACTAACTTGACAAACTTTGTCAACCTGTCCACAATGACCCACACCTGTTCATTCTGCCTCTGTGTCCTTGGCAAATGGGTGACAAAGTCCATAGAGATACTGCCCCATCGCCTGTCTGGAATAGGCAATGGTACTAATAGCCCACCTGGTTTCTCCCTGGGCACCTTTACTTGCTGACACTTGTCACAAGTCCTGCAGTACTCTATGATATCAGCTTTCATATTCCTCCAGTAGAACCTCCTCTTGATCAACTCATACGTTTTCCTCCCCCCAAAATGACCAGCCTCCGGGCGATCATGATGAAAATATAGTACCTGGTTGATCAAATGGTCCACACGAGGAAGGTACACACGGCCATTGTAGTACAAAACCCCATCCTGAAATGAGAATGGTGGCTCTAGCTGTCCTTGAGCTCCTGCACCTCGGCGTCTTGTGCTTGAGCATGTTGAACTACTTGGCTAAACTCACTGACCGTCCTTGTTAATGCATTACATAAGCGTGTTTGGAATTCTCCCACTACTGTGGCTCTCCTAACGCGTGACAAAGCATCTGCCACCACGTTAGTCTTTCCTGCGCGATGCTCAATAGGAAATTCGCCAAACTCCATGAGCTTAACCATCCAGCGAGCTTGCCGAGAGTTTAACTCTTTCTGTGTGAACAGATACACCAAAGGCTTGTGATCTGTAAACACCTTGAAACTTGCACCATAAAGATAGTGCCTCCAAACTCGTAATGCATTAACAATAGCCAGTAGTTCTTGCTCATACGTTGAGTACCGTTGCTCTGCAGGATTCAAAGTACGACTCTCATAAGCAATAGGCCTTCCCTCTTGCATAAGTACAGCTCCAATGGCCACTCCACTTGCATCACACGATACCTCATAAGGCTTAGAGGGATCTGCAATACATAAAACTGGTGCACGTACCAAAGCTTGTTTCAAAGCTTGGAAACTGCTCTCCTCTGAAGCACTCCATGCAAAGGGAACGTCCTTCCTTAGCAACCTAGTTAACGGAGAAGCTTTCTTGGCATAATCCTTGACATACCGCCGGTAATAACCAGCCATGCCCAAGAAACTCCGTAACTCTTGTGCATTGCTAGGAACTGGCCATTGCTCCACCACTGCCACCTTCTGTGGATCAGTCTTCACTCCACTTGGCGTCACAATGTGACCCAAATACTCCACTTCGCACTGAGCAAATGCACATTTGCTCTTCTTTGCATAGAGCTTGTTCTCCTCAGCAATTGAAGAACTCTCCGCAAATGCTCCACATGCTCCTTCATATTCTTACTGTAAATAAGAATATCGTCGAGGAAGATCTCCACAAAGTCATGCAAGTAGTCACCAAACACCTCAGTCATCAACCGAGTGAATGTGGCTGGGGCATTTGTTAAGCCAAATGGCATAACAGTGAACTCAAAATGCCCGAAGCTAGTGTTGAAAGCAGTTTTGTAGATATCTGCCTCCTTCACAGCAATCTGATGATACCCGCTACGCAAGTCTATCTTGGTGAACACTCTGGCTCCACCGAGATGATCCATGATAGTATCCACACGTGGCATGGGCATCCTGTCCTTCACTGTTTGCTTGTTGAGAGCTCTGTAGTCTATGCACATCCTCATGGTGCCATCCTTCTTCCTGACAAGCAATACTGGTGCACCAAATGGAGACTTGCTCGGTTGTATGAAGCCATATTCCAATAGCTCCATCACTTGTCTCTTAACCTCTTGCTCCTCAGCATGGCTCAGTCGGAACGGCTTACGGTAAATGGCTTTCGTACCCTGTTCCAACACAATCTCATGCTCCACACCTCTTGCAGGTGGTAAGCCATGAGGTAGCTCAGGAGGGAAGACATCAGCAAATTCCTCAAGGACAACTTGCACAGCAGCCTCGCCCAATGTGACATTAGAAGAATCTAACTCACGTATATACATCAGAAAGACTTGATCTTCTTTATTACGGAGATATTTCTTCAAAGACATAGTAGAAAGATACTTGTTTGGAGACTCAAGCCTTGTTCCAAACCAAGTGTCTTTCACTCCACTGTACTCAAGCTTCACTCGCTTGATGCTCCACTTGATCTCAGGATCCACACGCTCCAGCCAGCTCATCCCAAGGATGAGGTCCACACGCGCTAGCTCCGCAAGGAAGAAAGTCTCCACCAGCTGAGTTTTGCCAACCGTCAGCTGTAACTCCTCCACACAAGCATTCCAGCTCTGTGTGACAGTAGCTGAGCCCTCAATCTCGTATTGAGGCACAGTCTTCATGGGCAAGCTGCACTCCTGCACTAACTTTGCTGATACAAAGTTATCGCTACTTCCGCTATCCAAGAGGATTCGCACTGGACGTTCACCAAGTTGTCCCTCCACCACAATAGCACGTGTGTGTGGCTCCTCCCGTGCCATGCAGTTTACCTGTCGAGCAAGAACAGACAAAAATTTACCTCGTGGTTTAGAACTATCTCCCTTGTGTTCCTCTCCACGCTCCATCTCCTGAAGCTTCTTAGGTGTCTCCTTGTCCTTGTCACCATTGAACCCCTTGCCCTTGGGCTTGTTCCTCCTGGGACAATTGGCCTTCCAGTGTCCCACCTCTCCACACAGGTGGCAACGTTCACTATCAAACACCTTGACAATCTTCTTAGGCCGATTGTCGGTGCGATAAGAACTAGAAGCTACCAGCTTGGACTTCGGCCTAGCACGATGGCTATTCCCTCTATACTCCTGGTGCTCACGAGGACTTGGAGAGGTGCTCCTACCACGCTTCTTGCCATGTCGCTCATTCTCCTTAAACACCTTATCCTCCTCATTTAGCAAGCGAGCATATTCGAACAGCTCCTCTAAAGTCTTGGACTGAATCACCGAGTTAAGATGTCTACGCAAGTTAGCACTTCGCAGCCCATCTACAAAATAATCCTTCTGCTGGTTGACAGACACGTCAGGTACACGGCAAAGTAATTGACTCAATTTCTCAATGTAATCGTCCAAGGTCATCTTCCCTTGCTCTAAATGTCGCAATTCACGCCTTGCATGAGACACATCGAACCGAGGAGCATACTCCTTAAATAGCTCAGAGAACTCCTCCCAAGTTGCAATCATCTCCTGGTGAGCTAACTGGCGCTGATTTCGAATGCGTGTCCACCACCTCGCAGCTTTATCCTTCAAGGCTACTGATACAGCTATCATAGCCTGCTCGGTAGTCACTCCCTGTGCAGTGAGCAAGTTCGCTGCTATCTCAAGCCAACTCATAGCCTCATCCGCAGATTCTTTACCGGTAAAAGGTGGAACGCGAAGACGATCTAGCACCCTGCTCTTACCAGTCACGGTTCCTTGAGCAAGTTGATCTTCAATAGTATCCAACCGCTCACGAATCACCTCCAAGGAACCAGTCACGTACTCTTGAAATTGCTTGGAATCCTTCGCCATAGCGTATAATTCGAGCACGATTTCCTGGTTCGTCCACTCCTCATTGGTGTTGTCTTCTCCTTCCCACCGGTCACTCATCTCGAACCTCGCTCCGATACCAAATTGTTAGGCACCTCTACGTACAATCTAGAGACCCTCACAATACCACCCGACCTCCCCAGCTGTCTCTAGTCTCCACACGCTGCTCTCCAAGAAAGGCTTCCAATAATAGTGTGCCCTTAATTCTTCTTAGATCTAGGTATAGCTCCTTAGGAATATTCTAGCTTATACCTTTCTGGGAATATTCTTTGATTCGTTATAATGGGTCATAACACTAACCCTTTGCTGAATACATGTTGTGTGTGTGCGCGCGCGCGTGCGCGTTTGTGTGATTCTTGAATTCATTTTTTCGACTTAGTATCGTTATTATTTTCTGTCGTACGATAGTTAAATATTATTCATAATAACATTAGACTTCCCTCTGGATTTTGCTCGTTGGGATGCAAAATTGTCAGCATTATATGCAGTACTATCATGTGAAGACACACGAATTTAAAGAGCTCAGGATCTCTCACTCTTTTCTCTCTAATAATTAAATTCACTTTTATTTAATATTACTTTATTTATAATTAAATAATTAACATCACCTGATTGACATTATTATATTTACTGAATTTAAACATTGTGCAACTGGTGAAGTATCACAGTTTGTGTCTCATTTCTGTAACTATATACAATTTTATACACAAGCTTGTTATGTTTTAGTATATTCCTTACATGAATTTGTCCCCGAACGAGTTGTATGGAGATGAAGCTCTCTACTTAGGTAAATACCAAATATCCCAGGTGATTCTAAAGCACCAAAAGTATTAGCCATACAATATATATATATATAAAATTGGATATTAATTTAACTTAATCCTCCGTTAATATTGCAGTAAACGCGTGTTGATAGCTGTGAATGATGGCTTCAGAAATATGATCTCGTGTCAGCATATAACTAGTTATGTATATATATATATATATAATATATATATATATATATATAATTGCATATATAAAGTACTAAATATAAAGATAATAAACACCCCAAGTATATCTTAACGAAACAGGATGCATCCTCTATAGTATACAATATATTCCTGTAGTTAAATTAAAGTTATATAATTATATATAGTATAATAGGCAGTCGCCATGATTTATACATTTTCTGCTTTGGCAAAAGTGAGCTTGTTTTATAATTAAGAATGAACGTGGATGACATACATAGAAACGTTTAATGTCAAATCTTCTCCTGTCATCTCTTTTTATTTATAAATTAATGTTATATAGTTTTGTTACATGTTTTTAAATTTTTAATATTATATCAATTAATATATTAATATTACATTATACATACATAACATTCATTACCATTGTGTACACTTTTAAATATAATTTAATTTCATTATTATACGATTGTATCAACATATCCAGAATTACATATTCAAGTATATTAATTTCATTATTATACGATTGTATCAACATATCCAGAATTACATATTCAAGATATTAAAAACACATTGCCTATTAAAATTAAAATTATTAGAATTTGTTAAACTTACATTTTAAATTTGAAATTAAATTGATGAAATATTATTAATTCTAATCGCTTTCCATAATAAATTTCTTATTTTGTTTTAATGAATTTGTTCTTATGTACTAATGTAATATTTATTTATTTGTCCATATCCTAAAGAACCACAGCTAAGAAATACATATTCCTTAAAGACATTCAAATATTTATTTTAAAATTTTATAAAAACATTAGCGATCTAGTGTTTTGGAAATAGAGAATTGTTGTATATATATTGAAAGTAATCTATCTTGTGTATGAATAAAAGAGAACTTAGTTGAAAATTTTATTTAAGTTAGTAATTAGTATATAATCTAGGGAATATAATTTATTTCTTAATATTTAACTTAAATTTACCTTATTAGACTAGACAATAAGAGTGTAAGTTTAATATCGATATGTAATCAAAATTTTAAAATGGGGTGTGTATTGTGTCTTCCGTGTGTGTTTTAACTCTTCTTCACTAAATAGCTATCAAGGGTTATTTCGGTGGCTAAACTAACCTCACTAATGTTGTCCAAGGAAAGTCTTCCAACACATTTTATATTGATTTAAGCAAGTTCTAAGTAAGAGGTTTGAAGCACTAAATAGCTGTCAAGGTTTTTATATTATTTAAGTAATTTTAAGTAGGACTAAATAGCTGTCAAGAGTTCACGAACGGTGTATATGTCATGTATTGAACTCTTGTTGTAAGGATTTTATATCGATTTAAGTAAGTTTTAAGTAGGACTAAATAGTTGTTAAGGGTTGACACGAACCTTCATCGATGTTGTCCAACTAAAATCTTGTTGATACACGCTTTTTTATATATTACTTGAGTAAGTTCTAAGTAGTTTAAAAGTATTAAATGGCTAACCTAACGTTGTCCAATTCAAAGTCCTCAAACAAATCCTGTTGATATACACATTTTTATATTGATTTAAATAAGTTTTAAACACTAAATAGTTGTCAAGGATACTAAGTCCTCACACACCTTATTAATAGCACACTTGTTTATTCTTTTATATTGATTTAACCAAGTCTAAGTAGTTTCAAACACTAAATCTGCAGTGGCTAACTAACCTCCATTGATGTTGTCCGATCTTTGTGGTTAGAAAACAAAATCGGAATTCATATCAAAACTTACAGCATTAATAACAGTTTTAGCATGGGAGTTTTTACATTGTACATTCTGCGATCTTGATATTCTTTACAGCTTCAAGTACAATGCAAGATCCAATTCATTGCTTCATAGCTGGAACTTATCCAATCCTTGTTCTTCATGGGCAGGCATTACTTGTCAGAGAGACCACTTCACAGTAACAAATCTAGCTATCTCAAATATGTCTTTATCTGGTACACTACCATCTTCATTGGGAGAACTCAGGTACATTTATTTCTCTCCTAGTTATGAATAATCATGAAGTATGTATACTCATAATCTTGTCACACACCACTTAGACAAGAAATGCAGGTATCTCCAAAACTTGGATCTATCATACAACAAATTCAGAGGCACAGTACCTTCAAGCTCGCAAACTGCACCCCAGCTAACTTCACTGAGATTGAACGACAACCTTCTCTATGGGGATCTCCCGCCAGGCCTCCTTTCCAACCTTTCAAAACTGGAGTTCCTCGTCCTTGACAACAACAGTTTCACAGGTGCGATCCCATCTGGATTACCACACTAACACGCTTAAGCGTGCTTAGTATGGTATTTAACAACTTGTCAAGTGAAATCCCACCAGGGATAAGCAACCTTCAGAACCTCCAACAGGTTTACTTCAGTGGAAACAACTTCACAGGAAATGTCCCCGACTTAGGCAACTGTACAAAGATTGTAGATCTGGCTTTATCATACAACAGGCTAACCGGAAAAATACCAAGTTTAGCCACCTTACCACGGCTTGAGAACCTCTGGATGAACGATAACGAACTCAGTGGTGCTATTCCTCAGACGCTTGGAACACAGTAACTTGAAAATCCTGTACATGTCGAGCAACAAGTTTACAAGTACGATCCCAGTAAACTTGTGTAGTAACGGTGCCCTCGAGCGTGTATACTCATCATAACAGGTTACAAGGTGGAATACCCAGAGAGCTCCTCGGGTGTCCCAGACTCGAGAGGTTACTGCTCCATGACAACTTGCTCAACGAGAGTATTCCAGAGGCTGTTCATAATCCAACCTTGAACTACCTCGATGTCTCAAATAACTTCCTCCAAGGATCCATCCCAGCCGAGATAGCAAACTGGACAAATCTTACATCACTCCGTCTCTCTAACAACGGACTCTCGGGTCGAATTCCGACGGGCTTTGCGTTTCTTCAGCAGTTGAATGTCTCTTACAACAGACCACCGGAGACTTTCCCGGGGGCTCAACGGAACTAAGCTGTTCACCTCGACATAAGCCATAACTTGTTTGAGGGAGTCCTGCCTCAGGATGTAGAAAGGTTTGATCAGCTAAAGCAGTTGTTTTTACAGGGAAACCAATTCTCGGGAGGGCTTCCGGGGTTCCTTGGGAACCTAGTGAAACTCCAGGAGCTTGAACTCAGTCACAATGGTTTCACAGGGCCAATCACATTCGAGCTCGGGAAATTGCGATCTTTAAGAAAGCTGACTTGCACAGTAACCGCTTGTCCGGTAACATCCCTTCCCAACTGGGAGACTTGCCAACACTCGAGTACCTTGACCTTTCCAACAACAGTCTTCAAGGACGCATTCCTATGCATCTGGAGAACCTGTTCAGCTTAAACTACGTTAAACCTGTCATCTAACCATCACTTGGTTGGACCGTTACCATCTACATGGAACAAGTTCAACAGTTCATCTTTCTTGGGTATCAATAGTGCACCAAGGGAACACCGTTTAACGACAACACACAAAGTACTCATTTTTTGTGCAAGTGGATTCATACTCTTGGTAGTTGCAGTACTATTAACAATGAGATGGAGGGGTCAACAAAAACAAAATGACAGTTTGTACCTGTTCCCGGACAAGAATATCACACTGGGTTGTAATCCTCAAGGCAACAAATGGGCTAAGCCCAGAGTTTGTGATTGGAGAAGGCGGATTCGGTACTGTTTATAAGGCATGTATGGAGAATGGTTTCATACTTGCTGTGAAGAACTGAAAAGGAGAGACTCCAGAGAATCAAACTAAGGAGTGGGAAACAGCGGGTCAAGTCAGGCACCGGAATGTGTTAAAGATACGTGGGATGTATAAACACAAAGAGAGTGTTCTACTCTTGTCCGACTTCATGCCGAACGGGAGTCTTGCAGGATTATTTACATGAAAGCCGCCATAAGATGGTTTCGTGGGGAGAAAGGAGGGAAATCGCAATTGGAGTTGCACAAGGTTTGAAGTATTTGCATCACGATTGTGTTCCAAAGATTATTCACAGAGATATTAAATCGGAAAATGTGCTTCTCGACGAGAATATGGTTCCTAAGATTGCTGACTTTGGATTAGCTAAGATTGTGGAGACACATGCAGAAACTAAGTCCATGTCTTATATTGCAGGCTCATGTGGATAATATTGCTCCAGGTAATTTGTATTATAAACACACACACACACATATGAATGAGCTAATTGGTGTGTTTCAGAATATACATATACAACTCAAAGTGAATGAGAAGAGTGATGTATACAGCTTTGGAGTGGTTTTACTTGAATTATTGCTTAGGAAAAAACCACTAGACACATTGTTTTATTTCTCGGAAGACGGTGAAAATATGCCTATGTGGATTAAGACTCAGCTTTCTAAACCAGGAGCAAGTATTGGAATAGTGGTCGACCAAGAGATCTGGCAAGTACGTGAAATTTTACACACCTACACACACATATATATACATATATACATACATACACACAGTGTAGAGAAACAACTATTCATATGCTTTTACACACACATGGATCGATGTACTTACACAAATTATTTATAGGAAGCTGAATTGACACACAAGCAAGAAATTGAGGCCTTTGTGAAAATTGCATTATTATGTACAAACAGCAATCCGTCGGTTAGACCAAGCATAGCTGAAGTTACTGAAATGTTCAGGAGATCTATACATACCTCATGAAATCTCCGTCCAATCCAACGTGAGTGTTGAAGCAATAATCGAAGTAATATTAAGAAGATGGAGCTGCACATTCACAAGAAAATGAAGTTGAAATTGTTAAAAACTAAGCTGAATATATACACAACCCGGGCAGGTAGCTCAGTGGTAGAGCACCTGACACTGGTGTGAGAGGTCCCGGGTTCAATCCCCGGCCTGTCCAGATCTGTTTTCCAAGTTAAGGTGTACGATGGCAATGGTTTATTTATCGTACAATAGTTTATTTTGAAGGTTGATATTACCTATTGTACTATTTTGAAGGTTGATTGTTATTACCTATTGTACTATGTTGACGGACCTTAGATGCAACCTTGCTTAGTGCACTTAGGTGCAAGTTAAGGTGTACGATGGCAATGGTTTATTTATCGTACAATAGTTTATTTTGAAGGTTGATTGTTATTACCTATTGTACTATGTTGACGGACCTTAGATGCAACCTTGCTTAGTGCACTTAGGTGTTTAAGGTAGTCCAATCGGCTATCTTTATACGTCGCGAGAAACTCTAAGCAAAGGTAGCACTTACCTTTTAGAAAACCCACCCCCAATTTTAACGTCCTAGTTAAGATGAATTTGGCATGTTAAATAGGGTTAGGAACACCCCTAGGGTTGACCTAACCCTAGGGTTGCTCTAAACCCACGCCCTAAACCCCTTGGTTAGGGTTTAGGGGTAGGGGTTAGTGTGCAAACTCATCTCATTAACTAAGGGGCTGGCATTCAGTGCCAACCCACTTACACATACAGGAAAAGAGAGGGGGGGGGGGCTCTGTCACATAAATAAGGTAGAGTATGTAGGAGTGAGGGTTCTTGGGTTCATGACTGAGCTCGTTACTCGTCTCCCGGTGCAAGCTCTAACTTGTGTTGTCAAGGCACAACCCTCTATTGTGCCGCTCTAACTTCCACGACAAGGGTACGTCCCACCTTCGGGTTAGCTTACCCTTAACGTTGGTGAATCCATGCCTGGGAGGTCTTGTCGGGATGCACGTTCCAAGAAGTAAAGGTTGAGGCTTGTCTCCAGCCTTCTCCTCCACATCAAGCTAGGAGCAACACTCACAGCTAACTAGGGCATGTTTGTGTCCATGTCCAACTATGGTTATGGGTTCTTGATTGACAGGGTTTCCTTACCGGGTCTTGAGGGATAAATGAGGGGTTCTAGAGTTGGCATTTAGGAGCCACGTTTGTGGCACTTGGTGCAACTCTTGAATCTAAGGGCTATGGCATGATAGCCCACATCGGGAAGGCAATGTCACATGGAGATGTGACACTGGGCTAAACGTCACATGGTACAACGCTCGAGGCACACCCTTTAGGGTTATGTCATAGGCTTGTCATCAAGGGGTTGGATACTTTGACAAACAGACATGCTTGTGCTTGCGCTAGGGTGTTAAGCCTTGGGCATTTGCTCAAGGGAGGTTAGGTCTCGTAACCAGGTGTGCTTAAGCACACTTGGCTAGGGGAGTGTCCTCCTTGGAATCTAGGGTTGAACAACCTAAGCGTGTTAGCAGAGCCCTTTCGTGAGGCACTCGTAAGGTCATGTACTTAGGGTTATCCAAACAGAGCCTACTTAGCAAAACACTCGTGTCCACCTACGGCGCACACTTGTGTCCTTACTAAGTATTAGCCCTAGGTCTAGGGTATGACTTGGCCACTCAAACCCTTAAGGGTTAGTCGGTTTAGGGTACCCCTTGTCGCCTTAAAGGGGTTGTACTCTCGAATGAGGGTGATTCCTCAAGGGGTAAGTGACGATGCCTTGGCTTTGTCAGGGGGGTATGTGTGAGACACATCTCCTTTGTGGGGTTAGGCATGAGCCTATCTAGGTCTACTAGGACAGGATCCTAAAGTCTACTCGGGTTATCCTCTAGGGTTCAGGGGATGGTCATTCTAGGGACTTAGGGTAGGACTCTGAGTCTTTTGCCTAATTGGGCCTCTAAGTCAAACTTTTAGGAGTCATATTGGAAGACTTAGTGTTGCTCACACAGGGAATTGACGTTAAAAGGCCATTGGCGGCCACGTGCTGCCACGTGTTAGCCCTTCGGGTTAAAACTCTGACAATTGGTATCGGAGCCATTCTCTACGGTTAGTAGGTCTGCCTAAAGTGTGGTGTGTTTTAGGGTTTAATTAATTCTAAATTCCTGAAGTACTATATCACTTTTGGCTAACGTCTGAATTATGCGTGGAGAGTTGGTCCTAAGATCTATAACTCTTTAGAGTACACCTACTTCTTAAGTGGGTGTGGGTTATGGACTCGAATGTCAAAGGTAGCACTTAGAAGGCAACTTCCAAGTTGTATGCCGAGTTACTTTACCTTATGGATGTTCATGCTACCTTACCATATACTCCACAAGATGTGGCATGTTAGTTTGTTCTGGCCTACAAACTAAGTCTTGTGAGGTGTGTCTTGTGATATCCTAAGTCTACACATTATTGAAAATTTTCTTTTTCTTTAAAGGTGTTTGAATTTAGGATAACACATGATTTTGAAACAGACAGTGTCCATTGAGTTTTGGCTTAGGACAAGATTAAATATCAGGTTCAGCAATAGTGTTCAAACGGGGAAAGACTTATGTTCAAATGTGCATCTTTGACTTCAAAAAAGGGGCATATTCAAATATAAAAGGGAACACTACATTTTGACGTAAAGCGTAAAATTAGCTCTCATTATAGTGCATATTTTCCAGAGTGTAACTCCAAAGCAGACTATGGTGATGAACTTATAATACAACAAAATGTCAAATATTAACATATGATGAATATGTTAAGTAGTTGGTTCTTAGATCCAATGTAATAAAGTATTATCCGACGTTTGCAATATTTTGATGATGCTAGATACAAATAACATTAGGTGAAATAGTTTATTAAATTCAAGTCACCTGATTTGAACAAAGTACAACTTGAAACCTTAATTGGTTGTAAGCGCGCACTTATATTCAAATTAGTTAACTCAACTAACTTGATTATGAAGTTATCTTATGTGGGATCATAAGAATGAAATAAAATAATAGATTTTGGCAGTAGACAAATTTAATGTTGCATCCCTATCAATGTAGCTTTTGGATGGACGGCGTGATCTATCATAAAAGTAATGTTGGAAACATACATTTACATTTTCAGGTTACTAAGTAATTGTTAGGAGTATAGTTAGACGTTGGTAGAATTTCTTGTTATTTCATGGGCAATATAATGGGAAAATATCAAAAACAATATATATTGTGGAAAACTGAGAGTGAGAAGGATATATTGGAATACGAGTTACTAAATGCAATACCGCAATATTGGTCATCATCGTAATACGATACCAGTGGAGTACGGCATTTTTGGATAAAGATAAGAAGGAGTTACAGTAACTGAATGGATAAGGTTGGGAGGTAGTTGTGATAACTGCTAGTACGGGACCTAGAGTACGGGTATAAATAGACCAGATTAGGACTATAAGGGCATCCTGAGTATACTATTATTTTGTACTATGTGCCGTGCATGGACTTAATATAAGTTTCCTTTCTCTCCCAATACGTCTATCTAACTCGTCTTTCTGTTATGTAGTATACTGATTTTCTTCTCAGTACTGTGACATGATCCATAGTACTGCTGCCTGCTATACACGTTGTCATCCTTACCCTTTTCCCAACCTTTTGATGACTGATCTTTTCTCTATTCTTATTCCGGTAGACCCTTAATACGGGCTTGATGTAAGATTTTACGGTTCAACATATGGCGGCCACAAAGGGATGGTCGTGTTAGTAGGTAATTGATAATTTGTTTGTATAATTAGCAGGAGGAGTAGACTGATACCCAAAGGAGCTGTGACGAAAAAAAAAGATTGAGGCTAGGCGAGAGTCCTTAATGCGATTAGCGCAGCTATTGTGGGAAATGGAACAAAGTGCACCGAAGACCTCGTGAGAATGGACATGCGGTGTATAGTAAGTGAATGGATGATTATCGACGTATTCTTGCAGAACGCCAAAGATATGAAGAAATTAAGCAAAGACAGCAAAGAGAACGCGAGGAGCAATATTTATGGACAAGCAGTAATAGAGACACGGAAGAGGATTGAAGAACGTGAGGAATAGAGAAGAAAGAAACAAGTCAAAGCTCGAGGACAGGAGCAACAACCGACAAGTGCGGCGAAGTTACAGGAGAGAAGGATCCTAATCAAGGGAGTGACGATCACGAGCTCCGAATATCAACGCGAGGAAACTGGGAACTATTGTCAGTGGAAGTACCGGACGATGGGAACATTAACAATTACGGGGAAGGTTATACCATCTACTTTTTCAGGTCTTGAGAATGAAGATACGAATCGGCATGTATAGCCAATGAAATCAAGGATGAAGATGAGAAATTACGAATATTTCCATTTACGTTGAAGGGAGATGCTACCGATTGGTATTACGAAAATGCTAACACAATTGATAAGTACAACGTGCTACTTTCATTATTCAGGAATTATTATGTACGAAAGTATCGAAAGCGAGACTCGATAGTGAAGTTGCAGGAAATACGGCAACGACCTACTGAGGCAGTGGAAGATTACATTCAACAATTTCGAAGATTATACCACCATTGCGAGGTTGGAGATGTCAATGATAAATTGGCAAAGAAATGGTATATGAATGGACTATGGGACAATTTACAGCTTCAAGTACGACTGATAAAACCGCCTGATTTAGGTGAAGCAATTAAAGAAGCAGAACAACTTGAAGTGTTGATACCTCCAAGATACATAAGATGAGGATGAACGGGAAACAAGAAGACAATACCGAAAGGAGAGCGAAATACGGTCAAGAACTAAAGCAATATTTTGTACAACATACAAAAATGAAGGACATAATGCTTCTGAATGTAAGATACCCAAGTGTCAGATGTGTGGAGGAATAGGCCATGAAGCGAGACAATGTCAGAACATGGGACGTACTGACAATTTTCAACCACCACCTAGATGGAACAACAATCAGAATGTTAACTCATACGATTATCCACAACCATGAAATGCTAATTCATACAATTATCCACAAAGATCGTATAATGGAAATGCAGAAATGGCAATGGAAGGAGATTTCCCCGTGAATCCGGAGCATTTTACCGGCAAGGTAATAATACGGAGGTACCATGTAGAGGACAGCCTTTGTTACCAGCCCACACAGCGAGGACCACCGTTATTACCACCAATCCACCTTCACTAGCATTACGAGGTTAGAATCCTAATGTGACATGTTTTAGATGTGGAGAAAAAAGGACACTATTCTACTGAATGTAATCGACATAACAAATTCGTTGTTACACCTGTGGAGAGATGGGACATTATTCCTAGAATGTCCACAACGTGAATTTAACATCGGAACATCTTCCACTGAACTAGCGACACGGAGAATTAAAGTTCAACAAGAGAATGATTTAGCAGATGACCAACACGAACAAAATTACGAGTGTAAAATGGGAGCAAGATACAGAACTACCCTCAACTGAGACGTATGCGATAACACGAGCCAAGCGAGTATGGATGGAGCCAAGAAAGAAGAACCAATACATAAGAATTGGGAGAAAGAAAAGGCTACAGTACAACGAGTAACGATCAAATTCAGAAAATGCAACAAGGAGAAAATTAAGACTCGATGACTAATGAAATGAGCATGCATTCACATCAATCCACATCAACGGTACCACTAGGAGATCGTATTGTTGCTGTGATTCTGCAACAACTTGTACAGTTAACTATAAAGGAGTTACTGACATTAGCACCATTTTTACGAACACAGATAACAAATGCTTTGGACATAAATAATATTCAAACTGATACAAGTCAGGTAGGAGTCAATACCATGGAAGTTCTTACAGACGAGAAGACTAGGATGAGGAGGTGCCAATGATTACGGCTCGGATTGGTAAAAACAATATTCAGAATATACCTATAGATGGAGGTTCATGAGTGGACATAATTGAAGAGCAGATTTGCAAACAATTGGGTTTTGGGCCTATTGAAAATGCGCCTTTCTTGGTACGAATGGCTGGTCTGCTCGATACATAGTACGACCAAAGATACCTTAAACTTGATTCCTGCAATTTCCATACATATAGATCTGTATACCATACCAAATATTATTAGGAAGACCATGGTTAAGAGATGCAAAAGTACAACATAATTGGGAGCACGACGAAATGGTACTCTATAAGAGTGGACAAGAAGCAGTTGTTCGAACGTAGCAAAAGAAGCCAATCGGATGACCGACTCGACCATTGCAAATGGAGGATTTCGACTGGCATTACGGCTTGAACAAGGAAGAAGAAAAACTCCTATTCGAAAGTAATCCAGACCTCATAGAGATAGCACAAGCAGATTTATACTAGATGATGCCTGAAGAAGAAAACTCGGAAAACGATGCTACTGGTGATCAACACGTAACATATGGATACTCTCAGATTAACGGATAAGTTTAAACAACCTTTGCAACAACAATTATAATTCGAGACAGAGCATGAACAGAGAATACGAACTCAACAAAATTGGAGATTACTACGAATGAAAAGAGAGGAAGTTGAAATTAAAACAAGTGAATATGGACCACAAAAAGTACGAATAGCAGTTGATCTTGAGCCAGAATATCGAAGACAGTTTAACAGTACTACGTCAAAATGCGGATGTTTTGCATGGAGCTACGAGGATCTTAAGGGAGTTCCACCCACAATTTGCACCCATAAGATAGAATTATTGCCACATGCAGTTCCCAGGAAACAACAAGCATACCGAATGAATCCAACATTTTTAGCGAAAGTGAGAGAAGAAGTGGACAAGTTATTACAGGCCAGATTCATATATCCAACTGAAAACTCGCAATGGTTATCACCAATTGTCGTAGTCCCAAAGAAGATCTCAAATTACGTATCTGCGTCAATTATAAGAAGTTGAATGATGTAACGAAACGGGATACGTATCCAATACCATTCATTGAAGAATGTTGGATACAGTAGCAGGACATGAAATGTACTCCTTTGTGGACGGTTTCAGGATACAACCAAGTTCAAGTAGATCCAGAGGATCAATCGAAAACGGCATTCATTAGTCCTTGGGGTACATATGCATATTGCATTATGCTTTTGGGCTATGTAATGCACCATTTACCTTTCAACGTTTGGTTAATGAGACATTCCGGATTATTTGACCACGTTTATGAAAGTTTTCTTGGATGATTTTAGCATCTATGGAGCACAAAATATGCATCTGGACTGTTTAGCAAAGTGTTTTGGGAAATGCGATCAAATAATATAGCTCTTAATCTGAAAAAATACATGTTTTCAGTGAGATTAGGGATTTTACTTGGGCACATTATATGCAAGGATGGATAATGGTAGATCAAGAAAAATCAAAATCATACAAACAATGCAACCTCCTAAAGATGTAAGCGGAGTACGACGGCTTCTAGGGAAGATGGGATATCATCGAAGATTTATCAAAAATTATGCGGCAATAGCGAAGCCATTAACTATGCTTTTGAGGAAAACGCAACCATTCAAATGGGATGCGCAATGCGAATAGAGTTTTAATACATTAAAGGAGGCATTAATGAAGGCTCCTATTTTAGCTAGTCCAAATTGGCAAAGGAGTTTCATGTACAAGTGGATGCATCGTCATACGCTATCGGGTGTATATTAACGCAAACACAGGAAGACGGAAAAGATCGACCATTATATTACGCAAGTCGGCGGTTAGCACCTGCAGAAGAAATTATACGACTACAGAAAAGGAAGTACTCGGAATGGTATATGCAGCAAAGAAATTTCGACATTATTTGCTAGCAAACAAAGTCAAGTTCATTGTCGATCATCAAGCTTTGACACATTTGTTAAGCAAGACTAAGCTCGAAGGGATTAGTACGTTGGTTTTTATTATTACAGGAGTTCGACTTTCAAATCATTCACAAACCAGGCAAATTACACCAACAAGCAGATTTCCTAAGTCGTATTACGAATGAAGAAGAAGGTGTTGGCGTGAATGATGAACTACCAGATGCTAACTTATTCCAGGTACAATAGGAACAACCACCAAAGCATGGAAATTATAAAGGGTATCTACAGGATATTGAATACTATTTAACTACTGAAACAGCACCAGTCAAGTACGCAACAACACAACAGCGCAAACAACTCGTCTTACAATGTAAGCCATATTTTATGGTGTCAGGTATATTATACAAAAAGGGTAAGACGAAGTTTTAAGGAGATGTGTGCCAATGGAAGAAGTTCACCCCGTATTACGGGAAGCTCATTCAAGAGAACATGGTGGACATTTTGCAGGAACGTTAAACACACGAAAATATTATAGTCCAGACTATGGTGGCCCACATTATTCAAGGATGCAATCGAATATTGTCAAAATGTTTAAAGTGCAATGAACATCAACCATCTCCACACCATCAAGTCCAACCATTACATCCAATGGAACCATTAGCTCCATTTATGAAATGGGGAATGGATTTTATGGGACCCATCAATCCTAAAAGTAGCAAGAGGAATCAATATATATTAGTACTCATGGACTATGTTACTAAATGGGCAGAGGCTATTGCATTACGAGATTGCCGCGCAACACGTGTAGCTAAGTTTATCTACGAGAATATCGTAGTACGATTTGGCGCTCCAATGGAACTTATCAGTGACCAAGGCTCATTTCGTTAATAACGTCATCAAAGTACTCTACAACGAATATTTAGTAAAGCCATTATGTCTCTACTACGTATTATCTGCAAGGAAATGGACAAGCAAAGGCTACTAACAAAATATTGAAGACCGTACTAACGAAGATAGTAAACACCAATCACAAGAATTGGGATGAAAAACTTCCATCCGCATTATGGGCATATCGTACTATGTATAAAGTAGCAACAAAGTTTACTCCATTCCAACTTACCTACGGATTAGAAGCTATTACGCCTATAGAGTATATTATACCATCATTGAGGATGTCACTTGAATACGGCATTGGGGAAACAGAGCAAGTTAATCAACGACTACTACACTTGAGAAACTTGATGAGAAACGACAGCAAGCAATTTTTAATATACAAGCAATACAAACACGTATTAAGGTGTGGCACGATCGATTACGCCGAGTACAACGACGACCCATATTCGAATCAGAGAAATGGTATGGCATTATTAAGGAAATCTTCGACCTATTGGTCATAATTCAAGTCCAAATGGTATGGGCCATATATAATTACTGACATACGAGACAACAACACCGTCACTCTGATGGATGCTACAACACGAGTTTTACTTACAACAAATACGAATCCGCATACAAAAATACACATCTAACAAGCCAGACGGAGATCTCGACAATGATCCGGAGTACGAACGGCACAATATGATGGACCTAAAACAACTACACTAAACAATGGCTCAAAATACAATCAAAACCGTAAGTTGGAACAAGACATGGAAAAACATGTGGCCATCTGGCGGGTTGACGTCGCAGAATCCTCTCGAAACATCGCCAGGATAATTCACACGAGTGAAGGAAAAATCCAAGAAATCGGCAAATCCGAGAAATGCAAAATCCAATGATGAGATATTCCTGCCAAATCTATCGAAAATCAAGGAATTCACACACCCGACCAATCTCATAACGACACGTGGACAACTGTGTAGAAACTGACAAACCATAAATTCTCTGAGTATAAGATAGAGACACTCCTCCGCCGACAGCACACATTAAGGTTTCAAAATTCTTCCTTAGTTTCTTCCTCCTTCCCATCTTCAAGTTTTTCATCTTTTTCTCCCTTTATTTCACGAGCGCATATGGAATCCATGGACGAGTACACCGATACGACGAGTACTTCAGCAACAGGGATCAATACGGCATCTCAATTAGAACCAGCGGTTTCAATTCCACTTACACCAGTTCTTTATCAAATTGTCTGTCCGGCACCAACACTCATTTTGGACATACGCGAATGGATTCAGAGGATGCAGCTAGAGTGATATTTTGAAACATTCGTGCACAAACGATTGGATCAGCAAGGTGAACACTTGGTCGACCAGGCGATCAAGGCATATCTACCACAATACAAGGCATTACAACTACAGGCGGCGCATTTGCGTTTACAAGTAAGCT
Organism: Selaginella tamariscina; assembly: GCA_003024785.1. Lineage (NCBI taxonomy): Eukaryota > Viridiplantae > Streptophyta > Lycopodiopsida > Selaginellales > Selaginellaceae > Selaginella > Selaginella tamariscina. The sequence continues at coordinate 299,171 of PUQB01000294.1, forward strand.
CATTAGAGATGTTTTTGAATTTCCAGAACTAGACATCTCCTATGATCCGATTCCGCAAGTCAACACATACGTCCATCATTACACCGATAATATGGACAAGTTTCGGCAAAAGCAGAAGACGGCGAATGCAGCACCAACGTCAATTTTGCGAGAGCCTCATAAGAGCCGTAAGGCTATTACGACTGCGTTCGCTTTTCGCAAGATGCCAAGGATTCAATAAGGAGATTGGGTATATCTATCATCAATCTGAGCAGGGACAGAAATCGGATTGGGGGGAACTAGTTGTAGTAGGGCTACTACATGAGTTGAACACGCTGCACAACCCAAAAGCAAGGATAAGGAGACAACCGTATTTCCAGTACTTTATCACATTTTGACAACTCTCAACATTACGTATGCGGATTTAGCACCCACAGGTACACCGGTACTCACATCAAGGATAGGCTTTTGGTTAGGTCTTATGAATCAGTACCCGGATAATGTGTTCGATGTCCATAATTTAGATGCACCACTACCAACTAAGCCGAAGAAATGACCACGTACGCAAGTGAAGAAGCCAGAGGAGCCGCAGTCAAAGGAACCCAAAATAGTACTTGAGTTTATGGACGAGGACGAAGACGATGATCGAGTATTGCATAGGAGACCTTTACCACGAGGAGACCAGCGGAGAATGCGGAACAAGTCTACAGCATCAACTTCTGTACCACACACAGAGGGTGACGACACAGTACTACCAGACCGCAATCCGCCCACATGACCGACTTCCACAACACCCATGGAGTATGAAGATTCTGTGCCATTCAATAGTACGGGTCCTATCGTAGTTTCCGTCGCCACCATCGATTCAACATCAAACTACGGTAGGTACATCTACTCATATCATACCACCATAGGTAGTACCTCCAGCACAGCACGTACGGGAGTCAGCAGTACGGCAGTCAGGGCAAGAACCGAATTCAGCAGAACCGACACCTGGACAGACTGCCAAGAACAACCTCCCCGATAAAGACCATCACGAGCAGCAGCCCTATTCACCAATACAACAGATGGGTCATCATGCTTCAGATCGACAGGAGCGAGACATTTTGAGGAGTTCGAAGCGTACTCGTGATCAGACAGCTTCACTTGGACTCCCACAGGACCCACCACAGGATACGACTCTCGAAAGGTCAGCTTTCTCACCTTTGCAATGTCTTTGATGCTATTACGCAGTAGGTAGCACTTCAACGTGCAGAAGCTACTTTCAGTTAGCAACTTCATGACAGCTGTAATACGCTTGACAAGCAGTTCTTGGAGCAGTCGAATATCATACGCCGGTTGTATGATCAGAACAAGGTACTCATGGACATTGTACACACATTAGTTGATCAAGTTCATAATATCCATGAGAAGATCAGTGAGTTCAATCCGACAGCAACTCCAACATTTGATGACGCAGACGAAGTACGGAAGTTACGCGAGGAGAACCTCAAGTTGAAGAACTTCATTGCTTCTATGTGCGGAAGTGCGGGCACATCGTAAGGTTGCATCGGGGCGATGCAACACTTCCAGTCTGGGGGATGTTAGGAGCATAGTTAGACGTTGGTAGAATTTCTTGTTATTTCATGGGCAATATAATGAGAAAATATCAAAAACAATATATATTGTGGAAAACCGAGAGTGAGAAGGATATATTGGAATACGAGTTACTAACGCAATACCACAATACGGGTCATCACCGCAATACAATACCAACGAAGTACGGCATTTTGGATAAGGATAAGGAGTTACAGTAACTGAATGGATAAGGTTGGGAGGCAGTTGTGATAACTGCTAGTAGGGACCTAGAGTACGGTATAAATAGACCAAATTAGGACTATAAGGGCATCCCGAGTATACTATTATTTTGTACTATGTGCCGTGCGCGGACTTAATATAAGTTTCCTTTCTCTCTCAATACGTCTATCTCTAACTCGTCTTTCTATTATGTAGTATATTGATCTTCTTCTCAGTACTGTGACGGGATCCATAGTACTGCTGCCTGCTATACACCTTGCCATCCTTACCCTTTTCCCGACCTTTTGATGATTGATCTTTTCTCTATTTTATTCCGGTAGACCCTTAATACGGGCTTGATGTAGGATTTTACGGTTCAACAGTAATGAAGGACTTGCATAGTGAAGGCATTCAGCGCACACTTGTGCATTTTCATTGTTAACTCTTTAATCTTGGAATTTGTAACTTTGTTTGTTAATGAGGGGATAAGCTCTTGAACAAGGGTGATTCCTTGCTTAAGAAGCGCATGATTTGGGATTCTCCACATGTTACGACCCGTATAACGAATCAAGAATATTCCCCTAAAAGGTATAAGCTAGAATATTCTTAAAGAGCTATACCTAGATCTAAGAGAATTAAGGGTACACTAATATTGGAAGCCTTTTTGGAGAGCAGCATGTGGAGACTAGAGACAGCTCGGGGAGGTCGGGTGGTTTTGTGAGGGTCTCTAGTTTGTACGTAGTGGTGCCTAACAATTGGTATCGGAGGCAAGGTTTGAGATGAGTGCCTGGTGGGAAGGGATAATACCACCTGTGTGGAGACGTTGAACACTAAAAGGCAAATTGTCCAAAGAGAAACAAGTATAAGGGCAAAAGTTTCAATGGCAGCAAGGACAAGTAGACGCCTAAGAAGCTTTAGGAGATGGAGCGTGGAGAGGAGCACAAAGGAGACTTCTCTAAACCACAAGGTAAATTTCTATTTGTTCTTGCTCAATAGGTAAACTACATGGCACGGGAGGAGCCACACACACATGCTATTGTGGTGGAGGGACGACTTGGTGAGCATCCAATGCGAGTCCTTGTGAATATCATGAGTAGCGATAACTTTGTGTTAACAAAGTTAGTGGAGGAGTGCAGCTTGCCCACAAAGACTGTGCCTCAATATGAATTTGAAGGCTCAGCTATCACACAAAGCTATAGTGCTTGTGTGGAGGAGTTATAGCTGTAGGTTGGCAAAACCCAGTTGGTGGAGCTGCACGAAGACTGTGCCTCAATACGAGATTGAGGGCTCAGCTATCACACAGAGCTACAGTGCTTGTGTGGAGGAGTTACAGTTGTAGGTTGACAAAACCCAACTGGTGGAGCACGAAGACTGTGCCTCAATACGAGATTGAGGGCTCAGCTATCACACAGAGCTACAGTGCTTGTGTGGAGGAGTTACAGCTGTAAGTTGACAAAACCCAACTGGTGGAGCACGAAGACTGTGCCTCAATACGAGATTGAGGGCTCAGTTACACACAGAGCTACAGTGCTTGTGTGGAGGAGTTACAGTTGTAGGTTGGAAAACCTAGCTGGTGGAGCTGAACGAAGACTGTGCCTCAATACGAGATTGAGGGCTTAGTTGTCACATAGAGCTAAATTGCTTGTGTGGAGGAGTTACAGCTAAAGGTTCGCAAAACCCAGTTGGTGGAGACTTTCTTTCTTACGAAGCTAGTGCGTGTGAATCCTAAGATCTAGTGGAGCACCAAGCACATGAAGCTTGAGTATAGTGAAGTGAAAGACACTTGGTTTGGAACAAAGCTTGAGTCTCCAAACAAGTTCTTTTATTGTCATCTTGAGCAAAGCTATTGTGCGAGGAGTTTGCTGACGTCTTCCCTCCTGAGCTACCTCATGGCTACCACATGCAAGAGGTGTGGAGCTGGAATAGGGTACGAAAGCCAATCGTAAGCCATTCCAACTAAGCCATGCTAAGGAGTAAGAGGTTAAGAGACAAGTGATGGAGCTATTGGAATATGGCTTCATACAACTGAGCAAGTCTCCATTTGGTGCACCAGTATTGCTTGTCAGGAAGAAAAATGGCACCATGAGGATGTGCATAGACTACAGAGCTCTCAACAAGCAAACAGTGAAGGACAACATGCCCAAGCCATGTGTGGATACTATCATGGATCATCTCGGTGGAGCCAGAGTATTCACCAAGATAGTTGGGCATTTCAAGTTCATTGTTATGCCATTCGGCTTAACAAATGCCCCAGTCATTCACTCGGTTGACGACTGAGGTGTTTGGTGACTACTTGCATGACTTTGTGGAGATCTTCCTCAACGATATTCTTATTTACAGTAAGAATATGAAGGAGCATGTGCAGCATTTGCGAAGAGTTCTTCAGTTGTTGAGGAAGAACAAGCTCTATGCAAAGAAGAGCAAATGTGCATTTGCTCAGTGCAAAGTGGAGTATTTGGGTCACATTGTGACGCCAAGTGGAGTGAAGACTGATCCGCAGAAGGTGGCAGTGGTGGAACAATGGCCAGTTCCTAGCAATGCAGAAGAGTTATGAAGTTTCTTGGGCATGGTTGGTTATTACCAGCGGTATGTTAAGGATTATGCCAAGAAAGCTTCCCTGTTAACTAGGTTGCTGAGGAAGGACATTCTCTTTGCATGAAGTGCTTAAGAAAAGAGCAGTTTCCAAGCTTTGAAACAAGCTTTGGTATATGCACCAGTTTTATGTATTACAGATCCCTCTAAGCCTTATGAGGTATCGTGTGATGCGAGTGGAATGGCCATTGGAGTTGTACTTATGCAAGAGGGAAGGCCTATTACTTATGAGAGTCGTACTTTGAATCTGCAAAGTAACAGTACTCAACGTATGAGCAAGAACTATTGGCTATTGTTAATGTATTATGAGTTTGGAGGCACTATCTTTATGGTGCAAGTTTCAAATTATTTACAGATCACAAGACTTTGGTGTATCTGTTCAAACAGAAAGAGTTAAACTCTTAGCAAGCTCGCTGGATGGTTAAGCTCATGGAGTTTGGCAAATTTCCTATTGAGCATTGTGCAGGAAAGGCTAACGTGGTGGTAAATGCTTTGTCACGCGTTAGGAGAGCCACAGTGGTTAGAGAATTCCAAACACGCTTATGTAATGCATTAACAAGGACGGTCAGTGAGTTTAGCCAGGTAGTTCAACATGCTCAAGCATAAGACGCTGAGGTGCAGATAGCTAGAGCCACCATTCTCATTTTAGGATGGAGTTTTGTACTACAATGGCCGTGTGTATCTTCCTTGTGTGGACCATTTGATCAACCAGTACTGTATTTCCATCATGATCACCCGGAAGCTGGTCATTTTGGGGGGGAGGAGAACGTATGAGTTGATCAAGAGAAGGTTCTATTGGAGGAATATGAAATCTAATATCATAGAGTACTGCAGGACTTGTGACAAGTGTCAGCAAGTAAAGGTGCCCAGGGAAAAACCAAGTGGGCTATTAGTACCATTGCCTATTCTAGACAGGCGATGGGGCAGTATCTCTATGGACTTTGTCACTCATTTGCCAAGGACACAGTGGCATTGGAATGAGTCCATATTATGCTATGTTTGGACAGCATTCCAAGACAGCTTTTGAGCTGGGTTTAGCAAGTAAGAAAACTCAAGGCAACATGGATGAGGAAGCTAAAGATCTGAGTGTTGAGCTTAGAAACATTAGAGTTTGTGCAAGAAGAACTTACAAGTAGCTCAGAGCCGAGCTATCAAGTTTGTTAATGAGCACAGAAGTTTCCAAGAGTTTCAGGTGGGAGATTATGTATATCTCTAAGTGGTATTTACCACACATGTAAGGCGGAACACTATTGTGGCCTTATGAAGGGACACAATGATAAGTTGTCTCTTAAGTACTCAGGTCCTTATGAGATTCTGGAGCGTATCGATAAGGTGACATATCGACTACGGCTGCCAGAAGGAGTGAGGGTGCACCCAGTGTTTCATGTTAGCCAGTTAAAGAGAGTACTCACAAGGAACAAGTCCCGGGTAGATTCTTTGTGGATGTACAAGGCTAATGATACAGGACCAGTTGAGTAAGTTATGCTGCCCTTGAGGACAAGGACTTGCTAATGGGGGAGGATTGTTACGACCCGTATAACGAATCAAGAATATTCCCCTAAAAGGTATAAGCTAGAATATTCTTAAAGAGCTATACCTAGATCTAAGAGAATTAAGGGTACACTAATGGAAGCCTTTTTGGAGAGCAGCATGTGGAGACTAGAGACAGCTCGGGGAGGTCGGGTGGTTTTGTGAGGGTCTCTAGTTTGTACGTAGTGGTGCCTTACACCACCTAGTTTATCGATTAAGTAAGGAAACTCGCTGAGTTTGATAAGTTATGTCAAATGAGCTAAAAGTTAGTCGAATTTCCATTGGAAGTTTAAGTGTATGTACCTCCTCAGAGAGTCGATATTCGGTGAGAATTAGAAGTTGATATTGGTTTTCAATATCGATTTCATTTCAGATTCAAATATGATTATTCAAAATATGGTTTCTTGACTCTGCATCATGGTCTAAATATGGGCACTTAAAGAACAAATAAAGTATGTATCTTCAGTCCTTCGAAATATTGAAAAATAGAACTATTCTTGACTCAAGGTTTGATTGTATTCCTTGGATTAGTTATCGGTTCTATCTCAAGGTCTAATGGTGTTCCTTGAGTTTATTTTAACATTCATGAAAGTACGATATCGAGTTTTGTGATTAACTCAAGAAGTTGGTGTCCCTTCTTGATGATCATAATTCATGGTTCCTAACGTATAGTTCAATATCCGATACGAAAATATGAGGTTTCTATTACCTCATTTGTTGAGATATTCATATTCTAGACTTTGGAAGTATTTGTGACAATCTTTTGAAGATTGGTTATAAATGACTTGTCAAAGTATGGTATGATATCTCTTTAATATTGAGTTTGGAGCGCTCAATATTGAAACTTGGTTATGATCACATGAGGTGGCCATAATCATAAAATATAAAAGACTCAAGCAGACCTGAGTTTGACACTTTGGTAAGGCACTACCTTAGTGTTATAACTTGAAACGTGTTTTTAAGTTAGTTGTGAAATGAGGTATTTCTCAATACGGTGCTTAAAGAGCAATGTGGTGCTTTGTGAATTACTAGGTGTTTAATGGATAATGTATCTTAGTTCAACGTGTTGAACTAAATATTTTATTCATGTTTGGGAAATATGTTGAATTATGAGATATGACTGAAACATGAAGTTAATATGACACTTTAGTGTTATGGTAACATTTATGTGGAAGTTGATATCTTGACACTAATTCATGATTCCTCTTAGTCTATGAACAGTTCCTTGGAATATTGTTGTAACAATATTATTTCCATCTCAAAACTGAAATTTAGTTCATGTAAACTAAGACCATATCTATATTATAGTTGTAGCATTTTGATAATTGATATGATTGTAAAGTTATATTCATTAGTGTAACAATTAGTTGGTAAACTTAGGATTTGAACGTTAAAAAATCGATATCCATTCAAAAGTATCAATATCGAAATTGAAAAAGTAAAGTCATACTAAAAACTATGACATACACACTCTCTCTAAGTCCTTATATCTTTAGGGTTTAAGGATAATTGTTTATAGATTTAGGATTAGTGCAAATGCTATACCTCAGTATAGTGTGAGAGGCATTTACATAATCAGTTTGAGAGTTGGAAATAGATATATATGTTATAGCAGCGTGCAGTATTCTGAGTTCAGGGAGACTCTTATTGCGAAAACTAAGTTTTGAACTTTGATATTTTTGAACTTAGTGAGATAAAGCGTTAGGAATTATTGAACGGCATCTAGTATGATGTGCTCTTTGGGGAATGAGTACAATGAGAATGTTAATTAAGACATGTGCTATCTAAATATTGCTGTTTGAAGCACTAGAGATGGGTTGAATTTCCTGGTTTTACATTGATTTATAAAAAGATATATTAGCTTATCTGATCCCTGAACTGGTCGGTGTTATGAAAGAGTACAAAGTTGGTTGTGAAGGATGAATATTAGTGCTATAACACTTGGTAATAGATTTGACATGAATTTAATTTCCATTGGGAATGAAGTTATGTCAATGACACATCAAGTGGATGGGCTAATTTCAAGTTGACATGACCTTGTTGTATACATGTGTACAGCCATGCGCCTCTATGATCGCCTCTAGCCAAATTAACATGTTTATAAAGAATAGGGTTTCAAGAGAAGTACTCTAGCATCGAAAAAAGGCTTGATTCCAATAAAAGTCTCATACCTAGTCTGGCGTAACTATATACTAAAGGGGGATATGTATAGTAGCAAACCCTTATAAAAGGGGTAATGAGAAACACTGAGGGATGTAGAAATGTAAAGCTATAATATTGTAACATGTGGAGATATAAGACCATTGGAAAATCAAAGAAATGCAAATGTGTTTGGTCAAGCATTTGAGAAGTGCTTGTTGTGCGCTAGATGATAGAGGTCGTCAACAGCGTTTGATATTAAGGAATAAAGCAAGTCTTTATTTCTTATTAACCAAGGGGCCGGCAACAACACTAATTAGATGCCTCCAATATAAATTCTAGTTAAGTAAAAGAAATTAACTAGTGTTGTGTGCGTCGAGTGACAGACTTTGTAACATGCAAAAGGTCTCCAAGTGACTTCATGTCGCAGGTGGTGCCTCCGGCAACTGGGTTTACGACTCAGTGAACAACGGTTCTGAAGTACTTGGCTTCACGTAATGCAAGGGGGGTAATAAAATTTATGTGAACTTTTGGCTGACTTCGCATAAAGTGATATGTTAGTTTTGGTTAGTTTTTTCTAACATTATCTAGTCTTGGAGTTAGACGTCAATGAGGATATTGACATTTTCAAAGGCGGGAGTGTGTCATAGTTTTTACTATGACTCTACCCTTTACTTTGGAGGTTAATTGTTGTTACCTACTGTACTATGTTGACGGACCCTAGATGTAGTGAAAAACAGCCCTACTTAGTGCACTTAGGTGTTTAGAGGTAGTTCGGCCAGCTATCTTTAACATCGTGAGAAACTTTAAGCGAACGTAGCACTTACCTTCTAAAAAACTCACCCCCAATTTTAACGTCCTAGTTAAGATGAGTTTGGCATGTTAAATAGGGTTAGAAACACCCTAGGGTTGACCTAACCCTAGGGTTACCCTAACCCACACCCTAAACCCCCCACCCTCCTTGGTTAGGGTTTAGGGTAGGGGTTAGTGTGCAAACTATCTCATTAACTAAGAGGTTGGCATTCAGTGCCAGCCCACTTACACATACAGGAAAAGAGGGGAGGGAGCTCCATCACATAAATAAGGTAGAGTATGTAGGAGTGAGGGTTCCTGGGTTCATGATTGAGCTCGTTACTCTTCTCCCGGTACAAGCTTTAACTTGTGTCAAGGCACAACCCTCTGTTGTGCCACCCTAACTTCCAGACGACAAGGGTACGTCTCACCTTTGGGGTAACTTACCCTTAGCATTGGCGAATCCATGCCTGAGGTCTTGTTGGGATGCACATTCCAAGAAGCAAGGTTGAGGCTTGTCTCCAGCCTCCTCCTCCACGTTAAGCTAAGAGCAACACTCAC